>VWYI01033956.1:0-36894 GCA_013399455.1 Anthoscopus minutus
AAATTTGGTTTATAGCCTTAAAAACCGTGTTTATATTTATATAAATTTATATTTATAGAACATAATATAAAACATATATTACATAATATATCTATTGCGTATATAATTGATATATATAAATTTTTATATATTTATATATATTTGTATCTCATTAAAATCCAGGTTAATATCGCTCAAACCCAGGTTTAAATTATTAAAACCCAGGTTCATCCTTAATCCCCAGGTTTATTGTTTAAAATCTCACTTTGTCATCATAAAAACCTGGGTTTATCATTACTTAAAGCGGAATTTATCCTTGAAAACCGGGTTTATATCCCTAAAAAACAGTATTTTATCCCTAAACCACAGGTTTGTATCCCTAAAATCTGGGGTTTATCACTAAAAACCGGGTTTATCCTGATAAAACTCGGGTTTCATCATTTAAAACCAGGCTGATCATTGTTAAAGCCAAGTGTTATCCTTAAAAACCAGGTTTATCCCAATAAAATCCCAGCGTTATCCTTAATTAAAATCCAGGTTTGTGTCATTAAAACCCAGGTTTACATCATTAAAACCCAGGTTTATCCTTATGAAATCCTGGTTTATCTTTATGAAATCCAGGTTTATCTTTATGAAATCCAGGTTTTCTCATTTAGAACCGGGTTTATGGGGAGAAAACCCAGGTGGGATCCTTAAAAATTGGGTTTTTCCAGGAAAAGAGCGGCATTTATCCTTAAAAACAGGGATGTGGGATTGAAGTGCTCCATGGATTGGAGTCATCCCAGCCCTCACTCCCTGATGAGAGCAGCCGGGGCTGGGATTTAATGGGATCCAGGCAAAGGCACAGGGAGTCCTTGGGATGGGCTGGGAAGAGTGGGATGAGGGCTTGGAAAAGCCTTGGGAAAGGGGAGGGCGGGAAGTGGGAGGGAAAATTCCCATCCTTTGGAAGGCCGGGAAAAGGAGCGGGAAAAGCGGAGTTTTCTGTGGGATTGGCTCATCTGGGAACAGGCTGGGGAAAAACCCAGGAATGCAGGGAGCAGGGGATGGGCAGGTGTGGGATCCATGGGAGAAGGACGGGATCTGGGGCACATCCCTGATCCAGGGAACTGCTGCATCCATGGAATAGTTGGATCTATGCAAATCCTTGATCCATGGAATAGCTGGATCCATGCCCATTCCTGATCCATGGAAAGCAGCCGGATCCAGGGAATAGCAGGATCTATGCACAGCCCTGATCCATGGAATAGCTGGATCCTTGATCCATGCAAAGCAGTCGGATCCATGCCTATCCCTGATCCATGGAATATCAGCAGGATCCGTGCCCATCCCTAATCCATGGAATAAAAGGACCTCTGCCCATCCATGGTCCATGGAATAAAAGGATCCATGCCCATCCCTAATCCACAGAATAAAAGGATCTGTGCCCATCCTTGATCCATGGAATCCAGCAGGATCCATGCCCATCACTGATCCATGGAATAAAAGGATCCGTGCCCATCCCTGATCCATGAACAGCTGGATCTGTGCAGAGGAAGGGGATAGAGGCACAGAATTCCCGCCTTTCCTGCCGCCCACGCCGCGGGATCATCCCAGGACTCAGCTGTGAATTCCCAAGGCTGTGTCGTGCCATCAATCCCGTGATTAAAATTCCCCCTTTTCCAACTCCGAATGTGTCAGCACCGGGCGGCCCCGTGGGATTCAGGATTTACGAGGTGTGGAAAACCTCCTGATTCCCATTGTCCGGATAATCCATAAAATGCTCCGACACTCCAAGGGAATTTTCCAGCCTGTCCATATTCCTGCAGGCCAGATGCTTCCTGAGGAATCAAAGGCTTGTAGCAAGACACGGAATTTTGGGTTGGTTTTTTTTTCCTGGATGGGGTTGGAGCGTCTGGGATGTGGTTTGGATACAAAGGGTGAGGAAAAGAAAGGATTTTATAAATGCTGGAAAATAAATCCTTAAAAAAATAGGGAATTATTCCATCCAAATTGGGAATTATTCTGTCCAAGCATTTGAAATTATCTGTTTCTTTAAGGATCTTGGAATTTCGGGCACTGGAATCTGGTTTTTAAGGATTTTGGAATTTTGAGTGCTGGAATCCATTTTTTAAGCATTTTTAGGAATTTCGAGATGTGGATCCAGGTGTTGAATATCTGGAGAAAAAGAGGGAAAAATTCCAATTTTACTGCAGGAAAAGGGAATTCTTTGTGCAGCCCCCCTGGATAATCCAGCAGGGCCTGGACTTCTCCCAGGATTTTCCTTGAAAATGAAGGATCTCAAGTGTGTCCATCTGGGAAAAGCAGCTCCAATCCAGCAAAAACATCCCGGTGGATCCGGCTTCTCCTGTGACCTCTCCAGCACTTTTAATAATCCTGGAATGGTTTGGATTGGAAGGAATTTTGAGGATCATCCCATGGATTCCACCCCATCCATGGGCAGGAACACTTTCCACGATCCCAGGTGGATCCAACCTGGCCTTGGGCACTGCCAGGGATGCAGGGGCAGCCACAGCAAATCTGGGAATTCCAGCCCAGCCAGGAATTCCTTCCCAAATTCCCATCTATCCCTAATTCCATTTAAATCCATTGATCCCAAGAGAAACCCCTTGGCTGCTTCCTCCCTGGGAGCTCCTGGTGCCTGATGGATCCATTTTCCATCTCCATGAATCATCCGCTCTTTTTTAGGGATAACAGCTCTGCAGAATTCCAGCCCCGCCTCTCCAAGGAATTTTTTATCTCCCATCACTGAAGCAGTCGCTGGTGCTGTGGATTCCTTGACGGTTCCCTCATTCCTGTGGGATCCAAAGAGATTTGGGAAAAATATCCTGAGTGAATCCCAGTTTATCCCATTTTTTCCAAGCAGGGCCATGTCCCATTCCAAAGGAAACAGTGGAAGACTTCTCTGGAAAGGGAAGGGAGACTGAGGCACGGATGGACGCGGACCAATTCCTCTTGGAGATGTGGGATCCCGTTTTCCCATGGCTCTGGGATTGGGTCTCCCAGGAATCCTGAGAGATCGGGATGATCCAAGAGTGGATTCATCTTCATCCCTCTGGATTTTTGGGAGAAACCTCCTGGCTTTCTTGGAATCTGGCAGGGGTTGGAATGGGATCTTTCCATCCCTTTTTTCCCAAACCATTCCATGATTCCCTGCCCACTGAAACTGCTCCTCCTCCAGGGAGCTGGGAATGCTGGATGGCTCCAATCTCCAAAAAAAAATGAGGATAATTCATTTCTGTTCCCTCAGGAGCCACAATTCCCAGTGTTCCCAAACCCCTCCTGTTCTTTAGGATCTCCAGGAATCCCCCAGGACAAATTGGAGCTCTTGGATGAAACCAACCCTTTTTTTTTTTTTTTAAATTTTTTTTCCTGCTTTTTTTTCACCGCTGAAACCGAAATATTTCAAATCCAACATTTTGTCAGAATTCCTTTGGAATTCACTCCCGACCTTTCCACAGTTTTGGCTTTCTGGGAAGAGAGCTTCAATTAAGGATTTAACCCCATTCCCTAAGAAATCCTTGGCCTCTTTTGGTCCCTGTTGTCCAATTATTCCTGACTCGGGAATGCCTCATCAGAATTGGCAAATGGGAATCGCTCCATGGCCAACGGATTTTTCCACTCGGTAGCAATTCCTCCTTAAAATTCCCACTAAAACATCTCCAAACATAAATTTGCTCCACTCTGGGACTCTTGGTGGTCTTCCCACCTCAGGAAAAAGGGATTTTCCTCATCTTTAACCCCTTTTTTCCAGGTTTTATTTAAGGAATTCGGGAGTTTTGGTGTCTTGATCATCTCCCTTTTATGGGAGCTTTGTCAGCAGCTTCCAAGAACTGGGAAATTCCAGGTGGAAAACACAATCCTCATTTCCTTTGGGATCCAAGCCCTTCTGTGTCTGGAAGAAGTGCAGGGGTTTTATTCCAAAATCCCAGAATATTCCAAGCTGGAAAGGAGCCACTTGAGGATAACTTGGAGTGAACGCATTCCAGGATTGAAAAAGTTGGGAAAAAAGTTTTCCCACTCCACATTTTCCTTCCACCTCAACTCCTTCCACTTTGGGTCATCCCAGGAAATTCATGGGCCAAAATCTTAGAGAAGAAAAACAACAAAACAAGGAACTCATCCCAAAAAAAACCCACCCACGGATGAAACCTCTTTTGTCCTGGGAATTCCCGGAACAGCTGGAATAAAAACCTTTGGATTGGGGAGGTTAAACAAACACCACCCGGGTTCTGCTTCAGCTCCAAATCCAAGGAAGGAATACAATGGAAGAGTTCAAATTCCCGGTTTTTCCCAGCTGTTTACCAAAGTCCAATCCCATTACATTGCCCCCTTTTCCCGGAAAACTTGGATTCTGCTCCGTGTTAAATTCATTTCGGTTTCTATTTTACTTTATTTTATTTTTATTGGGTTTTATTTTTAAATTAGTTTCATTTAGTTTAGTTTATATTTAAAATTTAAATTTTTTTGTATTTTATTTTTATTGATTTTAATTTATTTTTAAATTATTATATTTTGCTTTGTTTTATTTTATTTCATTTTATTTTTAAAATTTAAATTAATTTTAGTTTTTATTTTACTTTATTTTATTTTAATTGTCTTATTTTTAATTACTGTATTTTATTTTATCATTAAAATTAAATCAATTTTGCTTATTATTTTATTTTATTTTAATCATGGGAAACACGGAACTTTTTCCTTTGGAAAACTGCTGCCATCCAAATAAAAATAAGGAAATAAAAAAACCAAACCTTTTTCCATAATCTTCCTTAATATCCATGTGCAGATGGGAGTATTTCCCACAGGAATGAGAGATGGAATTCCAGGAATCTGTGTCCTCCTGCACCTGGAGATTCCTCAGGAAAACAGGGAATCTTTGATCCCCATTTCCCACAGGCTGAGGAGATCCTCTGGAATCCATTCCCATAGGATTAAGAGAACATTAAATCCCTAGGAATTCCAGTGATGGACAGAATTCCATCCCTTTGGATCCAGATCCAGCTGGCTGAGTTCAACTCTTCCCAAAAAACCCCAAATGTTTCATTCCCAGAAAAAAATAAAACCCCATTCAGACCCGACCCAATCAAATTCCAACTGGGTGCTGAAATCCCAAATTGAATCCATTGTTTGTTTCCATCCCGGGATTTTCCGGCTCCGACCGCTGGCATTTCCCAACGCTGGTGTTGTCAAATAAACACTGGAAATTTTTTGGCCGCCCCTTTTTTGTTTTTTTTTTTTTTTTGGATTTAAAAGGATATTTTCTGGGATGGATCAATCCATGGGCTGGAAATGCAATTCCAGAGGGTTGGAAATGCAATTCCAGAGCTCCTGGACACAGCCCAGCCACCACAAATCCACCGGGATGGGGCTCAATCCATGCTCCAGGCTGGGCCTGTCAGCAAATCCATGATTTTTTTGGGAAGGCAAACTTCTGCTCCTGGAAATTCTGGGAGCAGGAGGATGAAGAGGGACCGGAGAGGGAATTCTGGGATTTGCCATCCAATCTGGGGCCATCTTGGCCTTCTCCTTTCCAGGTTTTTCCTGGATGTGGCTCCTCTCATCCTGCCCTTGGGAGCTGGGTTTGGATCTGTTCCCAAACCTGGCACCTCCAGAGAAATCCTAAAGCCAATTCCTGCCCAACTTCCATGGATAAGAGAATCCCAAGGGCAAGGTTTTCCTCCAGGTCTTGCTCTTCCCAGCCCAGGAACAGCATCAGGAGCTCCACGATGGATGGGATGCCATGAAATGGAAATTGTCTGGATGGATTATCTTGATTCCCGTTGGGTTTTTTTTTAGGAAATTCTTTTTCTTTCCCTACTGCCAAAACCACCGGAGGTTCATGGAATCATGGGATGCTTGGAGTGGGAAAGGGACCTTTAATCCCATCCAGTTCCATCCAGTGACCCCTTCCACCTATCCCAGCTGGATCCAAACCCCAAAGTCCAGCCTGGCCTTGGGCACTGCCAGGGATGCAGGGATGCAGCCACAGCAAATCTGGGAATTGCAGCCCAGCCAGGAATTCCTGCCCAAGATCCCAGCCCAAGCTCCCCTTTCCCAGGGGCAGCCATTCCCTGGCTCCTGTCCCTCCCTGCCTTGGCCCCAGTCCCTCTCCAGCTCTCCTGGAGCCCCTGCAGGGACTCTCAGCATTCCCTGCATTTTCCCTTCTCCAGGTTGGACATTCCCAGCTCTCCTAGCGCAGAGTGGCTCCCAAATCCCAGACTTTTTGGGTTAGAAATGACCTTAAATCCCATCCCATTCCTACCATCCCTCCCACAATCCCAGGCTGCTCCAATCCCAGTTTCCAGCCCGGCCTTGGACATTCCCAGGGATCCAGGAGCAGCCACAGCAAATTTGGTAAAATTAAGGAGCCCTTAATTGGTTCCACTCCATCCCTGCCTGGAATTCTCTCCCTTTAAGTTTTTTGTTTGGAATCCATCAGGACTCCCCAGATCTCCTGATACCTCCGGAGCAAAGTGAGCTGGATCCAATCCCGGCTTTTTTAAGCCAGTCTGGAACAGATTAATCCAACCTTCAGCTCATCAATGAACAAAACCTGGAATTCCTGGATCTTTCCCAAACAACAGCTCAGGGGAAGCCTCCCTTGCTCCAAGACATCCCTGGTTTTCATTTGGTGGGGAAAGGATTGACTGAGATTTCCCAAAAGAGCCCCATTTTTCCTTGTCCTGCTGAAATCTCCATCCTTCCACTGCCCCCTTGCTGCTTTTGATCCCAGCTGGGGCCGGGAAACACCAAAGAAGCCACAAAATGGGAAGGAGGAGGGAGGGAGGGAGGGAAGGAGGCGGGAAAAGGGAACCGAACTTCTCTGAACCTCAGCAAATATTCCCGGGATGAGCTCATTTTATGGATCCATCGTGGAAGTGCCAGTTCTTCCATCACCCCAAAAGGGCTGGAAAATATCCACAGCTTCCCTCGGAATCCGGCAAAGGAGGGAGGAGATGATGAAGCCATGAGATGATGAAGGAAACCTCTCCTGAATTTGGGATTGGAGGAGCCGCAAGGATCAAAGCCCCACCCTGGAGTCTCTTGGTCCGTGGTTTCCTGCGCTGCTCCTGCCATTCCCAGGGAATTCCTTCTAAATAAAACAGGCCGGGATCATTTAAAACACGGTTTTTGCACTGATAAAATGGGATTCACCGTTTTCCATCGCTTTTCCGGATGTCCCCTAAGTAGGGATCCTGTGTTGGATCCCCATGGAATGCGGAGGTGCCTCAGGACAAAGGGTCCAGCTCAGGCTCTGCTGTTTCATCCCAAGGAAAAGATGGAAAAAACACTGGAGTCACCCTGAGAGCCAGGGGAGAGGTCCCAAAGAAGTCCCAGCTGGAATTTTGGGATACAGGGATGCACCAAGAGCTGCCCTGGGCCTGAGCAAGGCCAAATCCGGGCTCTCCCACAGGAGCCAGAATTCGGAGCAGTTCCATGATTTTCCCATCTCAGTCAGGTGGATTCCCCAAATTCCCAATTTGGGCTTGGAAAAATCTCCGGGTGCTGAAGAAACTCAACAAGTGGATCATGGATCTGGGGTTAGAATGGACTTTAAATCCCATCCAGCCCCATCCAGGGACACTTCCCCTATCCCAGCTGGATCCAGGGGCAGCAAATCTGGGAATTGCAGCCCAGCCAGGAATTCCTGCCCAAGATCCCAGCCCAAGCTCCCCTTTCCCAGGAGCAGCCATTCCCTGGCTCCTGTCCCTCCCTGCCTTGGCCCCAGTCCCTCTCCAGCTCTCCTGGAGCCCCTGCAGGGACTCTCAGCATTCCCTGCATTTTCCCTTCTCCAGGGGAACATTCCCAGCTCTTCCAGAGCAAAACCAGCTCCGGAATCCTGGAATGGGTTGGGTTTGGAGAAACCTTAAATCCCATCCCATTCCCACCCCACTGATGTTCAGGGACAGCTCCCAGCATCCCAGGTGGATCCAACCTGGCCTTGGGCATTCCCAGGGATCCACAGCACATCTGGGAATTCCAACCCTGCCCCTCCCCACCCTCACAGGGAAAATTATCCCAGAATCCCAGAAAGATTTCAGTTGGAAAATCCCTCCAAAGTCACCGAGTCCCAGCTGTGCCCTGAGCTCCACATCCAGGAATTCCTTGGACACCTCCAGGCATGGAGATTCAAAACCTCTGTGGGCAGCCCATTCCGATATCAAATCACCTTTTCCATGGAGAAATTCCCTCGGATTCCCAACAGCTCTCAGCAGGATCTGCTTCAAGTCTTCCTCAGCTCCGCATGAGATAAAAAAACCTCCAAAGTAGAATTCCAGCTCCATCCATTTCCAAGCATTCTTTCCCACCTCATTCCCGAGCTTCATTTCCTCCCTGGTCATGGAGAAAACAGAAAAATGAGGAAAAGGGAGAGGGAAAAATAGATCTCCCAAGAAGCAGGAAGAAAAATGGGAGAGCTCCTCATGGATTTTTCCCAGTGGTTGCGCCAAGGCCGGGATTCCAAGTTCATGGAAAGGTCACTGGCACTGACCCCAGTCTGCAGCTAATTCCATCCAGAAACTCCCGGGAAGGTTCTGACGGATCTCCGGGATAACTTGAAGCTCCCCCAGCAGAAAATGGGAAAAACCTGTTCCAAATCCGATACACCTGTCAGATTCCACACAAAGGCATTCCCAAAAAAACAAAATAAATCAAGGGATGCAAATGCAGGAGGCGTCACCCATGAAGGGATCAAATCCTCACATCCCAAAAAAACCCCAGCTCTGTCCTGGTTTTTCGGGAATGAATTTTCCTGGTTTTCCCTCTGCTATGAGGAAAGAGATGCTTCCCTTTGGGATGTGGTGGGAATTTGGGAATTGGGATGAGCCATTGTGGGATTTTTATGCCCCCTCCAATGGGTGGTGGTGAAATTCAAGTTTAGTTTCCCGACTTCCCATAATCTGGAGTTCTTCATGTCTGAGTTATCCCCAAACTTTTCTGGCTGGAAAAGGGGAAAAAGGCAAAAATAGAAAGAATTCCCAGCAGTTTGGGAAAACCTCAGGATAAAATTCCCATGGATTCCCTGCAGTGATTCCCTGGTTTGGAAAATCAATAAAAATTAGGGATCAGACACATCCAGACTGGATCATCCCTTCCATCTCTCCATGGATTCCCACCCCACTGGAAACCATTCCCAACCCATCCCCCTGGAAACCATTCCGAGCCCAACAGATTTCACGGATGGCCTCAATTCCCGATGATTCCAAGCCCCGATATTCCATGCCTTGAATGACCTCCCCCTCCACATTCCCTGGTTTTAATTTCCAAACTTTACTGGGATCACCCATCCAACCAAAATCCCAGAAATCCAGGATCCAGCACATGATCCATGGAAATCTTTCATCCCAAAGAAAGCTAAACCTGGGAATTCTCACTCGGTTGCCATCCCAAGATGAATTTATGGGAAAACTCCAGNCTTCCCTATCGTTTCTTCTCCCAACTCTCTCCAATTTTTCTCCAGGCACGACTTGAGCAGGAATAAACCCGGGAAGTCAAATTTCCCATGGAATTCCCGCTGCTTGAGGCTGCCAAGGTGCCAAACCTTTCCCAAAAGGAGCCAAATCCTTCCCAGGAGACCAAGAACCACAAGGATGCTCTGGGGTTTTTTTTCCAAAAATAAAAAAATCCTGGAGTCCTTCACGGAGCTTGGATGAATGGAGGGGAATGAGCTGAGTCGGGAATTCCAAGGTTGTTCCAAGCGGCTGATGCGGGACAGCAAATCCAAAAGGGGGAATTCCCGTTGTTCCCTTGTGGAAGTTGCAGCTCCCGTGGCTTTTTGGGAAGATTCCATCTCCTGGAATGAAAGGGATGGTGGCTGGGATTGGTGCGGGACAGACATTGGAGAGCAGGAAAAGGACTTTGGAAAAGGCTCTGGAGCCACAGGAGAAGTGGGAATGGCTTCCCACTGCCAGAGGGTGGCTTTTTAAATCTTGGAATTCCCAAGGGATTTCACTTTGGGATTTTTCCTTTTCCCTCTTCTCTCTCTTCCCCACCTGGAATAACCCCACCGAATCCTAAACCAGGAATTCTTTTCCTGGATGGATTTATTTATCCCTGGAATTATTTCCCAGCTCTCTCCATCCCAACCTGTGGCTTTAGGAAAAATTGGAAACATGGAAATATGGAATTTTTATCATTTATAATTCCCTCAAAAACGCCCCAGGCAGCAATTCCCAAAAAAAACCAAACAGCTTTTTCCTCTCTCCTGGTATTCCTTGGCTCCTTGGGAAGAGCAGGAGGGAACAGAGGATAAATCCCAGTATTTAAAAAGATTTTTGGATCATAAATTATGGAAAACCTATGGGAACAGATGGAAAATATGGGAACACATCCTGTGGATTAGGGATGATCCCAATGTTGGATATGAGGTGTGGACATGACATTTTTTTATGGAATGACTGGAAGCTGATTTTTCCAGAAGAGCTCTTTTCCCACCACGGAATCTCATCCTGATGGAAAACACCATCTCCACATCCCTGAGGTCTTTCCACCGTGACATGGGATGGGAAGAATTCCTGGGAAAAGGATTTGCGATCTTGTGGATGAGGCTGGAATGGCCCAGCCCAGACTCCTCCATGCTCCATGCCCAGGGCTGATCCCACGGTTTGGAAAAGTGGGAATTCTGTCCCTGCCAGGTGAGACCTCATCTGCAGGGCTGCTCCAGATCCTGGATCCAAACTTCCAGAGGATGTGGTGCTGCTGGAGCAAATCCAGACCAAATCCCTGGAGCTGGGAATGCTGGGAATGTTCCCCTGGAGAAGGGAAAATTCCAGGGAAAACTCAGAGCTCCTTGCAGGCCCTAAAGAGACTCCAGGAGAGCTGGAGAAGGACTGGGGACAAGGAAGATCCAAAAATCCCACAGGGACCATTCCCAGATAAATCCAGGAGCACCATTCCCTGCTCCAAAGGCTCCTGAAAAACCTAAACCTGGGAATTCCCACTCGGTTGCCTTCCCAAGATGAATTTATGGGAAAACTCCAGTCCTGGAAGCATCCAGCTCCTCCAGGACTTTGAGCACATTGGGAAAAGTGAGATCCCCGGAGTTGGGATCATTTCCAAGCCAGGCTGGAAATTTGGATACAATGGGAATCTCCAGGCGCCGTTTCCTTTGGAATATTCCAGCGTCTGTCTCCCACGGCCGACCCCGATCCCAGAAATCAGAGCAGCCCCTCTGGAAAAGCTCCAGATCCCAATGTGTCTTCCCTCCAACCAAACATTCTAAGGAATCTCAGTCACTCATCCACTACTCCCTAAAATTCCCTTTATTTTTTCCCAAGAACTTGGGGGAAAAACGCACAAATCCTGGGAATTGTGCTCCAGAGTCAGGGACATTGGAACACCCTGAGCAGCTCTGAGAATTACAAGCAGGGAGATCCTAAATCCAAGGTTTTTTCCTTGCAGAAAATCCTTGCCAGTGGGATTTGGTGGAATCCCAAAGGGATTTTCACAGGAAAAGCTGGGAAGGCGGAGGCCGGAGCAGCCCCAGGGTCTCCCAGTTTGGATTCCCTCAAAATTCCACCTGGAGCCCAGGGATCAAGTCCAGGCCTCATTAGGATTTGATATTCCCAACAATTTCTTTTCCAGGATCCCAGATCCAGCTCCATGGGAGCCGAGGGCTCAAAGATCCAATCAATTCTCTGGAATCTCCCAAAATTCCATTATTTTCTCCCTCGTTCCCACCGGGATTCAAATCAGAGGAGGCTAAAAAATCCCACGTCTCATCCCTGATTTTGTTGCATCCCTGATTATTTATTTTGGGATGCAGCAGGAAGCAGGAGGAGGCTGGAAAAATTCAGGAGTAAAGCTGGTAGAGGGAACAGCAGGGGGAAAAACAATGGGGAGAAAAGGGAATTTCCAACCCCCATCCCACTGTTTTTCCCAGAGTTTTCCTCCGGTTTTGCACCTCGGAGTTGCCGGATGCCTGCAGGCAGCTCGGCTTCCAGGGAATCATTAATTCCAAGAAAAGCTTTTCCCGCTGTTCCAGCTTCCATTCCCATGCTGGCACACAGCTGGATGGGAAAATTTGGGAATACATCCCTAAATCCAAAACCCAAAACCAAAAAAACACCCAGAAAACACCTAAAAAAGCCCAAAGAAAGAAGACCAAAAAAACCTCAAAACCCGCCCCCCAAAAAAACCCCAAAACCCCACAAAAAAGCCACAAAAAAACAAAAAAAAAATCAGAAAAACCCCAAAAACCAAAAAAGCCCTCCCAAAAGGAAACAAACTAAATCAAAACAAAACAAAACAAAACAAAACAAAACAAAACAAAACCCCCAAAAAATTACAAAAAACCAACCACATCCCCCCAAAAACCCTAAAAAGCAAAAACCCTCAAAAAAACAAAAAACACCAAAAAAAACCCAAAACCCCAAAAAACCAAACGGAAACAAAGAAAAAACAGAAAAGAAAACCCCAAAACCACAAAAAAATCGCAATTAAAACCAACAAAAATAAACAAGCAAAAAACCCAAAAAAAATCTCAAAAAACCCAAACCAAAACAAACAAAAAAGACAAAAATCTCCCAAAAACTCCCAAACCCCCCCAAAAAAATCCCAAACAAACAAAAAAAAGCAAATTGGAAAAAAGACCCAAAAAACCCAAGCAAAACAAAAATCCCCAAAAAAGAAACCCACAAAAAACCACAAAAAAAACCACAAAAAAACACCCAAAAAACCCAGAAAACCCCAAAAACCCAAAAATTTGAGGATGTGAGGCTTGGGATGTTCCCAAAATTCAACTGGAGGTAAAGGAAAGGAGGAAGGAATCTTTCTTCCCAAATTTTGGGGATGGGATGGAATCAAGGACAGACAAAATCCCTCCCTCTGCCCCGGGATTTCTCGGGAATGTGCCAGAATTCCCTTTCCTCCCCTGGAAAACCGAGCTGGAAATTCGTCCTTTTGCCCATGGAAGCTTCACTTCCAAGAGAAAATTCCTGGAGAAATCCAGATTCCAGCACCTGAAACATCCTCCAAGGCTTCAATTCCACAGGGGAAACTTTGGCTTGTGGAAAAATCCTTGGAAAAGTCGGATCTTTGTTGGGATTCTGGCTGAATTTTAACAAGGAAATTTCTCCCACAACTTCCAAAAAACTCCTCAGGTTAGATCCCACCCTTGGGATACTCTAGGAGCAACCTCTCCTTTCCCAACTTTTCCTGATTCCTAAATTTTCACTCTCTTAATTTTTGGACTCCCAAATTAAGGAATTTCTAGCTCCCAAAATTCCCCAGGCCTCTTCCCACTGTTTTTTCAGGATTACAGGATAACCACGGACACCTCCCACCTCCCTAAACCTCCCATCTTCCCAAAAACTGGGAAAAAAAATCCCAAAAAACCCAAAAAAATCAATGCTTCCCTCATCAGCCACTTGAAAGAGCCCGGATCACCTCCAAGTATTTTTATGGAAGGAGTTTTCCTCCTTTTCACCCCCATTGTAAATCCCTGATGTTTTCCAGCTGCTGCCTCCTCATCCAGGCATGGAAGGTGCCGGAGCAGGTGGTGGCCACTGGGAATCTCCACAGCTGCTGGCATGGGAAGAACTGGAAGCAATTCCCGCTCCTGATGGAGATCTCGTTAAAGCTCGGGAAATTCCGCGGCTCTGGAGCGGATTTGCTTCCAGAGGCAATTCCTGAGCAAATTACTGGAAGTTTCAAAGGGGAGACGGGAGGGTATTTTTGGGAATTGGGAAAGGGTGGGAGGCAGCACCGGAGGGAGGTTTTGGGATGGGGTTTTGGACACAAATCCATGGATGAGGAAACTCTGGGAAGCTGATGGGAGATCGTGGAATACGCAAGTGGTGGGATGGGGATGGGGTTGGGAATGGGGAAGGGGAAAGGTTGGAACCAGCTGGAGCTACAGGAGTTTGGAGGAGGGGAAATGTTCCCTCAGGTCGGGAGATTCCAGGTGGGAAATTCCCTAAATCCCGCTGTGGCACGGGATGATCCCAGCCCACGCCAATGGCCGATTCCACTTCTCTGCATTTCCTGATCCGGAGATTGAGGAGCCAGAAGAATCCTGGAATGGTTTGGAAGGGACCTTAAATCCCATCCAGACCCATCCAGACACAGCTCCCACCATCCCACCCGGATCCAACTCAGCCTTGGGCACTGCCAGGGATGCAGGGGCAGCCACAGCAAATCTGGGAATTCCAGCCCAGCCAGGAATTCCTGCCCAAGATCCCAGCCCAAGCTCCCCTTTCCCAGGGGCAGCCATTCCCTGGCTCCTGTCTCTCCATCCCATCTAAAATTCCCTCTCCAGCTCTCCTGGAGCCCCTTTAGGATTCCCTGGAAGGTTTTTATTCCCTTTGGCAGCCACATCTTCCCATGGGAATGGGAACAACCTGGCTCTGCCCCCTCTGGAATCTGGAGTCCAATCCCCGCCTCATCCCCAATTTTCCAGGCATGATGTGACCTCACTTGCCATTATCCCAAACCTCACAGAGCACAGCTTCCCTGGAATTCCCTGGAGAATTCCCTGGAGAATTCCCAGCCCAGAAACCGTAACAGCAGAGAGCTAGGAATGATCCCAATGCATCCACGGAGCAATTCCCTGTCCTGCATCCCACCTGGATCTGTCCCCAGATGATCCCATCCACAGGCAATTCTTTGGGAGCTTCCCTTTGGAATGAGCCTGTAGAATCCAGGATGATTTTCCTGCTCCTCCAGGCCACTTTTCCACATTTTTGGCCAGCGTTCCCGATTTCCAGGATGCTCCAAATCTGCTGGAATTCCCAAATTCGGGAAAGGTTCGGAACATTTCCTGCTAAGGAAGAGCAGATCCAGGGAGAGCAGCTGGGTCTGAGGAGAAATAAAGCAGGTGAGGAATAAAATCATGGAATTATTGAGGTTGGAAAAGGCCTAAATCCAATCCGTGGGCTGGGAAGAGGAAATGTGGGGTACTCCGAATGGCTGGGAAAGGACTTTGGGACAAGGATCCAGGAAAAGGACCTGGAAATGAAGAATTGGAGATTTTGGGAACAGGGATGAGCCAAGGGCTGGAAAAAGGAACCCAGGAGGATCCTGGGATGAAGGGAATTGGATAAATCCCTGGAAAAATATTCCTGTGGTGGATCCACACCTGGATAAATATTTGGGAGGGCTCCGAATATTTTTTATATGGAGCAGGAATTCCAGAGGGAATGGGAAATGCTCAGGGATTTGTCCCTTCCCAAGGAAATTCTGTGAAAAAGGCTTCCAAAAAAAATCCATGGAATGGTCCCGAAAATTTGAGCCACTGGGAAAATTGAACAGATCCCAGGTTTTTTGTCAAATCCCAAAGGAAAAGAGGAATCTCCTCTCCTTTCTTTTTTCTTAGATCATCCATCCCTCGAATTCCTTGGAAAGAGTCAGGTGGAAATTATGGGATGTCTCACAACGGAAAGGGAATCCCTGGAAAAGCTCGGAGGGATCCGAGCACTCGGCATTCCATAGGGATCTGTCCTCTGGATATTGGATCCCACATCCCAAACTCAGCAGGGAATGGGAATTTCTCCTTGTTGTCCAGCCGGGAGGAAATTTTCCAGGATTTTCCAGTATTCTTCTCTCCCACCATCCTTGGAGCCTTTTCCTGGTTAAAAAAATCTAGGAATGAGCTTGGAGTGGAAATTTTAGAGGGAATATGGAGAGGGGATCCTCGAAGGAGCGGAGGTGGAGGGATTTTCCAGGAATACAGGGGTAATGGGGTTTTTGGGATCTGGTGGGATCTGATCCCGGGAAAACTTGGAATAGCAGTTTTAGGATTCGACTGATTCCAGCCTCATCTGCAATGGGAGAGCTCCCTCTGCTGCCTCCAGGAATTCCAGCTTTTCCCGATTTTTCCTGCTTTTTCTCCCACTCTTTCCCAGGAAAATCACCTTTGCTGCTCCAGAGGGAAAGGCAAAGCTCGTCCCGATCCTTTTCCAGAATGATGAAAATCCAATTCCTCCTTGGAATATCCCAAACATCCACGGACACCCCAAGAGAGGCTGAAATCCTGAATCCCAAAATACTGAATCCAGGAAATAATCCTTGGGAAATCGGGGCAGTGATGCCCACCTTAGAGATTATTACAGAATTCTTGGAATGCCTCCAGGGAATTTTATCCATGTCCGGCAGGACGAGAGCCCGAGTTGGGAAATATCCCAGCACCAATCCCAGCATCCCACTTTTTTTTTTTTGGTCATCCCAGTCCTTTTCCAACAGGAATTTTCCCCTCTGGAAAATGAGGGAAAAACACCGGAGAGGATTTTTGGGATGGAGCAATTCCAAAGCTGCTTCCGTGGCCACGGGATCATCTCCAAGGGCAACCTGGGCATTGAGAGATTCCTGCCCTTTGAATGAGGAGTGATCCAAGGGTATTTTTGGGATGCATGGACAAGAGAAGTGTTCAGCAAAGTAAAATGGTCACGGGAAATTCCAGGGAAATCTTGGAGCCTTTTCCAGGACCTGCAGGGGCTCCAGGAGAGCTGGAGAGCGAATTTTAGATGGGATGGAGGGACAGGAGCCAGGGAATGGCTGCCCCTGGGAAAGGGGAGCTTGGGCTGGGATCTTGGGCAGGAATTCCTGGCTGGGCTGCAATTCCCAGATTTGCTGTGGCTGCATCCCTGGATCCCTGGCAGTGCCCAAGGCCAGGTTGAATCCAGCTGGGATTCTGGGAATTGTCCCTGGATGGGTCTGGATGGGATTTAAGTTCCCTTCCCAGTGAAACCACTCTGGAATTCCACGATTCCATGGAAGATTTTTCCCTCCTGCAGTTTCTGGGATCCCACTCAGATTCATGGGAATTCTCCCATTCCTGTCTCTTTAAATCCTGGTCCTATCCATAGCCATAATCATGGAATTTGTTCCCACCCAGCACATTTTTTTCCTACCCAGGTAAAAGAGGAATCAGGATTTTTCCAAGACCTCTCCAGGTGCTCCATTCCCCAGACCCATCCACAATTCCAGGTTTTTCCGTTTCTTTTTTCAATCATTAGAAACCGAATTTAAAAAAACAAATAATTTTTCTGTAAACAAAAGGAATTAAAGCTGAAACAAACAAACAACAAAATCCAGTGGGAATTCTCAAATCATCCTTTGCCAGCTCGGTTTTGGGAGGGAAAAAGGAATTTTCCTGGGATGGAGCCATTCCCTTCCACATCTGGGATGCATCCATCCCAAGCGCTGCTCCCTTGGTGCACCTCTGATCCCTGCGGCTTCCCAAGCTCCTTTCCCGGCTATTTTAGGAGGGAATGTTCTGCCCAGCACTCCCATGGAGCCATTCTGGGAAAAGGAGGGAACAACCCAGGGCTTGGGATGGATGGAAAAGCAAAGGCAGAGTTCAGGATGCAGGGAATCATGGAATGCTTGGGGTGGGAAGGGAACTTAAAGATGTTCAAATTCCAACGGGATGTGCAGGGACAGCTCCCACCATCTCAGCTGGATCCAGCCTGGCCTTGGACATTCCCAGGGATGCAGGGGCAAATCTGGGAATTCCAGCCCAGCCAGGAATTCCTGCCCAAGATCCCAGCCCAAGCTCCCCTTTCCCAGTGGCAGCCATTCCCTGGCTCCTGTCCCTCCAGCCCCTGTCCAGTTCTTTCCAGCTGGATCCCACACAGGATCCAATCCCAATCCTTGGAGCCTCCCATCCCCCTGGCTCACAGCTCCTGCCTCTGGAATAATGACAGGAGCTTTATTCCCTCTGGAATTCTGAGCTGGAGAGAGCGGTGTGCATTCCTTTCTTTATTCCTGCCTTTCCTGGGCTGGGGCGGGATCTAAACCCAGCCTAAATCCAGGCCTAACTTCCCACTGGCCTGCATGGGAATTCCATGATCCGCTCCCTCACATTTGCAGAATTCCTCCTTGGAATTCCATCCTGCTTTCAAAGCCAGCTCTAAAGGGGAGGACACAAAATTCGAATTCCCACAGAGCTCCGGGATTTTCCAGCCACAAAGAGGAAGAAAAACTTTTCCTTCATCTGGGAAAGTGGGATTGGGAGCAGGGAATAAAGCCTCCATTCCTCGCTTTTACTCCATGGATTTTACCCGTGGCTTTAAGGAAATCCTGGAATCATTGTTTTCCGACAAACCACAGGGACAGCTGAGCAGAATTCCCTCCAAATTCCAGGAAATTTTCTAGGATGGAGCCAAGAGTAAATAAGGAAAGATTTACCTGGGATTTATCTGGGAAAGTTGTCCTGAACTCCAGCAGCGACTCCGGCTCTGGAGTGGCTCCCCTGGGATTTGCTGGCAGCAGGTTGGCATGGATGTTGGGAATTTGGGATTTTTTCTTGCCTGGAGCAGGGATGGTCCCTGTGAGGCATGGATGGGGAATTTTGGGTAGCTCATGCCCACCTTGGAGCTGGGATTTCCATGGGAAAGCTGTGTCTATGTTTTCCTTGGATTTCCACTCAGGGGGAACAACTACCCAAGGCTGGATAAACCTGGGATGGTGGGAGGTGTCCCTGAGCATGGATGGGCTGGGAATGTGATGGGATTTAAGGTCACTTCTATCCCAAAATATCTGGGAATCTCGAGGCCTTCTGCTCTAGGAGAGCTGGGAATGTTCCCTGGAGAAGGGAAAATGCAGGGAATGCTGAGAGTCCCTGCAGGGGCTCCAGGAGAGCTGGAGAGGGACTGGGGCCAAGGCAGGGAGGGACAGGAGCCAGGGAATGGCTGCCCCTGGGAAAGGGGAGCTTGGGCTGGGATCTTGGGCAGGAATTCCTGGCTGGGCTGCAATTCCCAGATTTCCTGTGGCTGCATCCCTGGCAGTGCCCAAGGCCAGGCTGGATGGGGTTTGGATCCACTGGAATATTGGAAGCTCTCCCTGGCTGGAACTGGCTGAGCTTTAAATCCTTCCCCTCCCACCCCATCCCATCCCATCCCATCCCATCCCATCCCATCCCATCCCAAACTTTCCCGGGATTCGGCAAAATCAGGGATATTTTTGCACCCCCACCGCTGCTCCTGGTGTTCCCTTTTTGCAGCTGCTCCCAGAGGACAATTCCAGCTCCGTTCCATGCCGGAGGCACCAGAGGAGCCACAATTCCCTCCTTCCCCTGCCTCACCTGGCTGAGCCTCCCGAGGGCCTGGAGCGCCTCCTGGAAAAGCACTCGGGAATTAATTCCGTGCGCTAACGAGCAGACCTTTATTCCCGAACAATTCCCGAGCTAATTGCGCTCGTTCCCTCTTCCCCAGGCATTGCCAAACACGTCAGAGAAGCCGCTTCTCCTACGGATCAAGAGGGAAAACGGGAAGAAACCTCCAATCAAGGACTTTTTATCCCGGCTCAGGGCAGGATGTCGCCGCTTCGTGGGTGTTTCTCAAGGGCTCTTCCATGCCCTGGATGCATTTTTATCCCATTTTCATGGAAAAGAAGCAGTTCCCGGAAAATTTCAACAGCCTCCGAGCACCTGCGAGTCCCTGAGAGGTTTTATTTTTTTTTTTGTGCTCCATGGATTTATTTCCAGCCAAAGGAACGAGGGCATTGAAAACAGCTCTGAGTTGTTCCCGCTCCCAGGTTTTCCCTTCTCGCTTCCCAGGGATGGATCGGGATTTTCGGGATAGGGCGATGGTGAGAATGCCCCATGGAGAGCTTTTCCCTGTGCATTCCAGGATGGGATGGGATCCATGGGATGGGCAGATCCTGCTCTGGGGTGTGCCCACAGCTCCAGCTCGGTGCGGGAATTCTGGGATTCCCTGGGTGTGCTGTTTCTTCTTGGGAGCTCAGCTGCTGGAGGAGATATTTTCCGTATCCCTCATGAAATCCTGGAATGGTTTGGGTTGGGAAGGGACTCTCAATCCCATCCCATTCCAATCCATGGGCAGGGACACCTCCCACTATCCCAGGTTGCTCCAAACTCTGTCCAACGTGGCCTTGGACACTTCCAGGGATGAGACATCCACAACTTTTCTGGGAATGATCAACCATGTATCCCCCAAAAAAACCTTTTTTTCCCCAGACTCCTTTTTTCTTCCCCCTTCATTCCAAACCCAAACCTCAGTGATCCCAAATATTCCAACAACTCCATCCCTTCCACGTGGCCACGGGATAAGAGACAAACAGAAGCCAGACTGGGAATAAACCAGGGAAACAAGGAGGGAATGTGGATTTTTTCTTTTTAGGGAAAACAAATGTTATTTGTTTACCTTCCCCGCCAATAAAATTCCCAACATGGAAATAATGAAGGGAAATGAAATCGCTCGGAATCGCCGAGCTCATAAAAAATTATGAGCCCAGAAACAGAAGGATCCAAGAGGGGGGGAAGAAAAAAGGTGGAAAAACCAGAGGAGTTTTTGTCTTCAGCCGGATTTTTATTTGGGAATTAATGGGGGTCGCGCCAGGGCATGGAAATCCCATAAAGTGGAGCAGAGGCAGGAAAATTCTTCCTGAGGAAGAAATGGAGCTGTATTGGGGGGTGAAAAAAAGCAGGAAAATGTTATTGGGAAAGTCGGGATTTCAGCCAAAAAAACCCAGCAAACCTGGAATTCCAGAGAGGAGCAGGGATAGAAAAAGTTCCTGGGTTTTTAAATCCCAAATCTGGCAGGACCCGACCGTGGGTAAAAAGGACTTTTGGGATTTTATCCCATAGATTCCAAGTTTTCCTAAGGATGGCAGAACACTTGCCTGTCCTTCCAAGTGCTTTTGGGATGAAATCTCAATTACCCAGTGGAATTTCCACACTTGGAAGCGCAGGAAGGAGGATTGGCCACTGTTGGGAATTCCCTTTCCAGGTCCTAAAAAAGGATGTGGATCCCAGAAGTCCTGCAGGAAAAGCTGGAACAGGTGGAAATCCTTTTGTTTCCAGCATTTCCGTTTCATTGTCAGGATCTGGGATTTTTGGGGGTCCCAAAAGAGGATGTGGATCCCCAAGTCCTGAAGGAAAAGCTGGAAAAGTGGGAAAACCTTGAATTTCCAGAATTTCCATTGAATTTTTTGCTGGGATTTGGGATTTTTGAGGTGAGCCTTGGTTGGGATTTTTCCTTTACTGTAGGAATGTGAAGATCCCAGATCCATCCCAAGCTCCATCAGCGCTCCCAAAAATCCTTTTCCAGGGCCCAGCTCTCGCCAAGGCTCCTCAGGGATATTTTAGGAGCAAAGATGAGGATTTGGAGTGGCTGTGCAGGGGCAGCTCCGGGTTTCCTTTAGGAATGGGATGATCAGAGAGACGGAGCAGCTCAGCTGGGGGCAAGGCTGGGAGAGCTGGGAATGTTCCCTGGAGAAGGGAAAATGCAGGGAATGCTGAGAGTCCCTGCAGGGGCTCCAGGAGAGCTGGAGAGGGACTGGGGCCAAGGCAGGGAGGGACAGGAGCCAGGGAATGGCTGCCCCTGGGAAAGGGGAGCTTGGGCTGGGATCTTGGGCAGGAATTCCTGGCTGGGCTGCAATTCCCAGATTTGCTGTGGCTGCATCCCTGCATCCCTGGCAGTGCCCAAGGCCAGGTTGGATCCACCTGGGATGGTGGGAATTGTCACTGGATGGAGCAATGGAGCTTTTATGTCCTTCCCATCCCAACCCATTTCTGCTCCCAAAATCTGGATGCTCTGGAACTGAGGAGCTCCAGGTGACTCTTCCCAACCCCACTGGGGAGAATCCCTCTCCAGGGGCTGGAGAAGGACCCATGGAATGATTTTTCAGTGGGAATCTGACCTGTGGATAAGGGAAAAAGCTCCCCCTGGGCTTTTTGGTGCTTTTTTGGGACAAACTTCCCAAAAATCCTTCCTGGTACCCCACCCAACTCTGCCCTGCAGCAGTAGGAAGCCATTCCCAATTTTCCTGTTCCTCACCAGTTGCAATCCCATAAATCAGCTCTTTTCCCACAAAACTGCACATTCCACCTGGATAAAGACACAGAGAGCCTTTCCCACCTCTGGATCAAGTCCCACCTTCCCAAAAATCTGCTTTTGGGTGCTCCTTTCCCAGTTTTTGCAGCAAGCACCCCACCCTTGGAATTCCAGGGGATTTTCATGACCAGATTCCTGATGTAGTCAAATAAATCCCATCCCAGATTTTTCCCTGGAGCCGAAGGCTCCATCAGAAGGCCCCACGAGGCCATTTTTCCAAGGAAAAATCCAGGATTTCATCTCATTCCCAGAATTCAACCTCATTGTAAGTGGCTTCCAGCTAAATCCAGGAATGGGAGAAGTGGATTTTCCATCCCTTTGGGAATCACCCGGCTCAGGGTTATCTCCTGCCGGGATTTCTTCCCTTCCCCGCTCCCAGGAGCGCAGAATCCCCTCCTTTCCCTCCCTCTGGAAAAGCAACTCCTTCTCCTTTTCCAACACTTCTATTTTTAAGCCTCCTGAGCCTAAGGAACCAAAATCCCCGTGCTGGAAAACCGGGAGAGAAGGAGCCAAGCAGACTTTGGGCTCCAATTTAAGCAGGAAAAACCCCTTGGAAATTGATTCCAGACCTGGAGCAACCGGGATGAAGGAACAGCTGCCACCACCCCGGCTCCGAGTGCATCCAGATGTGCCACCCACCCCCCCTTCCCGCCCACTTCCCACCCTCCCTGTGTTCCCAGAGCCAGAAAAAAACTGGGAATAGCCGTGCTGACAAGATGGATGAGCTGCTGCTGCTTCCCGGCCTCTGGAGAAGGGAGATTTTTGGGAGTGGGGAATGTCCTGATGGCTCAGGGCGGTGATGTCACCGTCAGCTGATGGATCCAGGCTTCCAGGAGTTCAGCAGGTGGGGTTGGAAAAGGCTTGGAGCAAGCCGGGATAATGGAAGGTGTCCCATGGAATAGGGTGGGATTTCAGGTCCCTTCCCACCAGAGGCAGTCTGGGATTTTGGGATTCGTGGATTTTCCCAAACTTCCCTGCGGATGATGCTGGGAAACCACCATGGATTGTATCCTCCTGTTCCTTCTGGGAGCCTCTTCCAGGGCTGAAATTCTGCACATGGGAGAGCTCTGACTTGGAATTGTAGAAGGGTTTTGATGGGAAGTGATCTTAAATCCCATAGATCCCATCCAATCCATGGGCAGGGACAGCTTCCAGCTGGATCCCAGCCTCAGTGTCCAACCTGGCCTTGGGCACTGCCAGGGATGCAGGTGCAGCCACAGCAAATCTGGGAATTGCAGCCCAGCCAGGAATTCCTGCCCAAGATCCCAGCCCAAGCTCCCCTTTCCCAGGGGCAGCCATTCCCTGGCTCCTGTCCCTCCCTGCCTTGGCCCCAGTCCCTCTCCAGCTCTCCTGGAGCCCCTGCAGGGACTCTCAGCATTCCCTGCATTTTCCCTTCTCCAGGGAACATTCCCAGCTCTCCCAGAGCAGAGGAGCTGCCAAATCCCAGACTTTTTTGAGTGGGAAGGGACCTGGAATCCCATCCCGTTCCCACCCCATCCATGCTCAGGGACACCTCCCACCATCCCAAGGGGATCCAATCCCATTGTCCAACCTGGCCTTGGACACTTTCAGGGATGAGATTTCCTAAACTTCTCTGGGAATTCCATCCCAACCCCTCACTCACCTCCCAGCCAGGAATTCCTAAATCACGGCTTTGGAACCGTTTTTGTTCCTTCCATCCCATTTCTCCCAGCTCTGAGCTCTCTCCAGCGGCACCTTTGGAAGAAGGATCCCCAACCCTATTCCCAGGGAAATGAAAAACCCACATTTCCCTGGACAAATCCTGGTTATTCCAACCCTGGAATTCTGGATTCTCCATTGCCTCCGGGTGCTGAGGATGCCAATATTTCTAAAAAGGCTTTTCCATGGATGTCAGAGCAGGAAATCCATGTTTGATATTCTGATGGGTTTTTTTTCCACCCCGGATCCCATCATCCGTTTTTATTCCTTTTCCAGCATCCATTGCTCAGCTCCTTGGATATAAAAAGAAACAGCTGGAATCCAAGCCCATTCCCAAAAAGTGGCATTTAATGGACTCCAGAGCTCCAGCTGCTCTCCGGCACTTTAATGGGAAGCAGAATTCTTGGAATTAGCCAGCCTGGAATGTCTCGTCCACCCACTGGCACACCAGGACTGAAATTCCTGCTCCAGGCCCTCTCTAGCCTCGGCTTCTCCTTGGCACAGGAACACGAAGGTTTGGAATTTTTCCATGGAGCCCAGAAGTTTTCCAAGAGGAATTTTCCCAGTGCTGAGGAGAGGGTGGAAAATTGTCCTCACCAGTGGAGCTCTGAACCATCGGAATTTGGGATTTGGTTCTCCGTGAAATTGTGGCTCCCTCATCCCTGGAAGTGTCCAAGGCAAGGTTGGAATGGGCTTGGAGCAGGCTGGGAACAATGGGAAATATCCTTGCCCATGGAATGGGATGGGCTTGAAGGTCCTTCCCTTGAAGCATTCCATGATTCCATGATTCTGGGAAAGCTTGGGAAGATGGAAGATCATGGAAAAATCCCAAACTTGAGGGGAGGTCAAGGCCCAACCCAAGGCTCAACTGCTGCTCCCACTGGAATAAAACCCGGGATGCATCCACAGCCTTTTCCTCTCTATTTTATCCCATTTTTTTCTTTTTGGAAAGGAAATTCCAGGATTTATTCCCAGCTGTTTTCTGGTTCTGGATGGGTCAAACGAGCCTGGAAATTCCAATCTCATCCTGAATGGAATCTCCCTTCTCCCAGATATCCCTGATCTCTTCCCTGTCTCTTTTGCAGCTTTTTTCCTCATCCAATTCCCTCCCATCCAGTTCTGCGGGAAGGCCGAAATTTCCCAGATTTAAATATTTGGGACAAATCCCTGTTTTGTGCTAATTCCTGGTTGGGATGGAGGTGGAAGAGGTAGGAAAGAGGGAATGATCCTATCCAAGTTAATTCTGTGGGATCCAACTGAAAATTTAAAAAGTAATTAATAATAAATCAATGGATTGGAAAAAATTAATTAATAATAAATGAATGATTAATTCGTTCTTCCACTAATTTCTTCAACATCTCCAGAATTTCTGGAGCTCAGACCATGAGGGCAGATGATCCCAGGTACTTCCATCACCCAGAAAATTTGGGATTTCTGGTATTCCTTAAATAAACCAGCACTGGAATTGAAGGAAATCCCCGTTGTCCCACAGGAACACGAATATTTTTAGGGTTTTATCCTTGCAAAGGAAATTGCAGAATTCCCAATCCCTGATTACTCAGACAACTGGAAAACAGAAATAAAATCCAGCCTCGGTGTTATTCTGTTTGTTTTCACTCAGATTGCATAATCCCTAAAAAAATAAAAAATCCAGGAATGATTTGGAGGCTCCTGGCTCCGATTTCTCCCAGTCCCCGGGGTGAAAAGAGGGATGAGCTTTTCCCGGCATTTCGGCATGGAGACCTCCAAACCTCTGCAGTGACCTCCCCGTCCCTCTCTGGAGTCGCTGGGAAGCTCCAAGGCCATTCCCACCCTTTGGAAATGACTCATCCCAGTCGTTCCCTGTTTTCCATCGAGGCAGCTGATGAATCCAGGCTTTGTTTTCCAGCCATGGATTTGCCAGCGGATTCTTCCCGCTGTTTTCATTGGAAATATCTGGTTTATCCTGGGATTTTTTTTTTTTTTGCTTTTCCCTCTCCACTAAATATCCTATTTGTTTGGGATAGAAGCGGAATCTTTGGAATCTGCTCCAAAAGGTGGGAAAAAAACCCAGGGATAAAGAGGTTCCTCCCTCCTCCAGCAGCACTGGGAATTCCATCCCGTGAAAGTGCCCTGGCTCCATGATTTTCATAAACATGGGATTAGGCTTTCCAAGGAAAGGAAAATTTCCAAGGAAAACCTCCAGGAGATCCCAGCACTGAGGTGGGAGAATGGATGAATTTCATTCCCATGAGTTCTGGGAAGAAGGAAAGAAAGAAGGGAAAAACAGGCTGGATTTGGGAGAGCTGACACTTCCCGAATTTGTGAGGCTGTAATTCCCATCCCCTTCCTGGGATGCTGGATCTGGATGGGGACTGGATACAAACCACAAGAGGAAAAACGTGGAGAGGATGGAAGGAAAAATGGGAGAAGACCCAAAAAGAAGGGAAAGCAAAGGGAAATGGTGCCAGGAGAGGTTTTTGATTGGATATCGGGAAGAATTCCTTCTTGGAAAAGGCTGCCAAGTATGGAAATTCCTGATGTTCAACCCACGGGACAAGGAATGCCGACAGGGATGGAGCAGCCAAGGGCCAGGGAGTCTCCCTGGGATCATCCCAAATGCCAAAAAGGAGAACTCAGGGAATCCTAAAAGCTGGGAAATATCCCCAAATCCAACCCTCAAAATCCTCTTTTCCACAGAGGTTTGGATTCCCCGTCCCCGGAAGTGCCCAAGGCCAAGGCTTGGAGCAACCTGGGATAGGAGAAGGTTCTGGATGGGCTTTAAGGTCCAATCCATCCCAAACAATTCCATGATTTCCACGATTCAACCCAAATATCCCAAATATCCACCAAACCTTTCCCAAAAATGTTGGAATTCCATGAGGTGGTTTGAGGATGAAGGATCACGGATCCCATGGAACAGGAAGAGCTTTAAGGTCCCTTCCCTGAACCATTCCATGATTCTGGGAAAGCTTGGGAATAGGGAAAGGTTCCGGCCTGGAGGGATGATCCAGGCCTGATCCAACCTCATAAAACCCTGGATGCATCCAGAGCTTTTTTTCCCTCTCTTTGTTTTTTGTAAGGAATAAAAATTCCCAGCACATTTCAAGGATTGGTTCTTTGGGAAGGCTGGGATGGGAATGGGACAAATTCAACTCATTTTCCTTTGGAAGAGGATTTGGGATGGAGACAAACCCGGAGCAGTCTCATGGCTCATTTATTGGGAGTCTCCCACAGATCCCCACAAATCATCCCTCAGTCCCGGAATCTGGGCTTTTCTGGGATGAATCCCAGCTCCAACTCTCCCACAACACAGAGTTATCCATGGAAAAGCCAATTTCAGGAATTTCAATCCACTTTTAAATTCATCGCCACCTCTTCCATGAAGGAGTTTTCCAGCGAGGGAAATTCCAGCACCGGGAATCTCCATCCTGGGAAAGCCTGAAGGGGTCAGGCCTCAAGGCAAGGCTGAATTGAGCCTCATCACTCAAATCCTGGGAAATCTCCGGCTTCCCATTGGAAAACTCACGGATCTGGGAGCCAGGAGGCCACAGTGGGGTTTTTTAGGGAGCATCCCATAGGATCAGGGCTCCCGTTGGATCCGTATTCCTGGGAATGAGCAGGATCTATGGCAGGCCCCATCCACAGGAGAAAAACTGACAAATCCAGCTGCCAACAGCTCCCAAAAAATTTTTATGGAAGTTCTTGACTTGGATCTCACCTCTCATTCCCATCTTTTCCAACCGCTCCAGCAAAATCCGCGTTTGTGTGTGGCAAACGTTCCCTGTGGAGCGGATAAAACCCGGCACTGCCTGGAAAATTGTCCCTATTGGGGAGGAAAATCCATCCAGCTCATTCCCAGGGTTTTTTTGGGATGGATGCTGGGCATTTAGGGAATTCAGGCCCGGTGTGGGATGGAAGTCTTCCAGCTCCTCCAGCTCCCCGAGGGAATGGGAACACAACAGGGGTGGATGGTTCCAAAGGTGTCCCCACACTTCAGAATTCCAGGCTGGAATTCCCACCGGCATCAGGATGAGGAAATCTGGGATCAGGGAAGCGCTGGAGCAGTGGAGCCTTTGGCAATTCCCATACATGCAAAGGCGAGGAATCCTGGAATCATGGAATGGGATGGGATGGAAAGGATTTTAGGATCATCCCATTCCCACAGAATCCATGGGCAGAGACAGCTCCCGCTATCCCAGGTGGATCCAACCTGGCCTTGGGCACTGCCAGGGATCCAGGGATGCAGCCACAGCAAATCTGGGAATTGCAGCCCAGCCAGGAATTCCTGCCCAAGATCCCAGCCCAAGCTCCCCTTTCCCAGGGGCAGCCATTCCCTGGCTCCTGTCCCTCCCTGCCTTGGCCCCAGTCCCTCTCCAGCTCTCCTGGAGCCCCTGCAGGGACTCTCAGCATTCCCTGCATTTTCCCTTCTCCCCAATCCCGATTTTTCCATTCCCATTCCCCAGAGGAGCCTCAATTCCATCCCCACAATGAAAACACAGGGACCAGGAATGTTCCAGAGCATTTCTTTGGGAATCACAGTGCTTTGGGCATTACTGCGGATAAGGCAGGCACAGGTGGTCCAGAACAAATCCCAGCCAATTCCCTGGAAAATCGGAAACAGGGAATTTCCTCTACACCTCCCACCTGGATTTGGAGACAACACAACCAGTCCTGGAGCTGGATGTGGCTGTTCAGGGATAAAAAATGGGATGGAGTTGGTTTTTCCGGATGCTCCAACCTGGATTTCCCCACCGGAATCCCATGGGATCCTCTCGGCATGAAAACTGCGTTGGGAGCACGGATTTCCTTCTGGAAATCCCTGTCTTTATGGAATTGGATGCCCTGGATCCTCCTCTCCCATCCCTGATGCCCCAGGTTTGCCAGAGGAATGCTGGGAATAAGCCAGGATTTCCCACTGGAAATATCTCTGGAGTGAATCCCAAACTTTCAAGCCCATCCCATTCCAAGCATCCCGAAATCCTTGTCCAAGCTGGCCTTGGACATTCCAAAGGGAATCCATGGATGGATTTTGATCCCTTGTCTTTCTGGGATGGAAAGCGGTGTTCCCGATGGGATGAGGGACGCACATCCCGCGTTTGGGATTCCAGCAGGGATCACGCATCCATTCGGGGCTCTTGGCTCCAAGATCTTGGGTTGGGATCATGGGAAAATCCCAGGATCCCTGCTAATCCGAGAGATACTGGGAATTCCCACTGGTCATTCCAGGACAGTGCTCAGGGAATTCCACTGGTGGAAAAAAGATGGAAAAGATACCAGGACCAACATTCCCATAAAACCCAAATTCCCAATCCCAGCAACGGCCAAACAGAAACAACTTTTGTCCTGGGCTCCTCAGATCCTTTGGGATAATAAAACCTCTGGAAAATTGGAGAGAATCCAAACAGGGATAGGGGTGGGAACAGCCTTGGGAGGCTTTTAGGGAATAAAGAGAAGGAAAACGAAGCATTTAACGATGGAAAACGAAACTTCCGCCCTGGGATGTACAAATCCGGAGCCAATTCTTTCACTCCAACTTTTGGGAAAAGGCCATGGATCAGCCAAGTGGCAGGGATGGGTTATAAATCCCTGTCAATCCCTATCAATCCCTATCAATCCAAATCAATCAATCAATCAATCAATCAATCAATCAATCCCTATCAATCCCAAAGCCATGCGTTTTCCCTGTGGAAAACACAGAGAAGGAGCTGCCCTGCACAATCCGGGAGCTGTTCCAATGAGAATCCTGGGATTTAATCCCCCATGGATCACATCCCAATCCAACAACGCAGTTGTTTTTCCCTATTTTTTAACCACAGGTTTAAAATCCCAGTGGGAGCGGGGCAGGAGCTGCCATCAGAGGTTTTTTCCCCCTGGGAATTGATCCCTTGGGATCGCTTTTCCCAGCTCCTCGCTCCTTCGGAGCAGCCGCAGCTCCAGGGAAAATGTGGGATCAAGGACAAATCTCACCCCGCTGAAGGGAGGATGGGAAGATCCCAAAGCAGCAAAGGGCAGCCGGACTTGGATGGGATTTTTCTGGTGGAAAAATGGGAGATGATTCCTTGTGGGATAAGAATTTGAGGATTCACTGGAAAACCCTGGGAATCATGGAATTTTACAGAATCATCCAGGGTGGGAAGAGACCTCAAGTCTCAGCTCAAGTCGAGCTCAAGTCCAGCCCTGCCAAAGTCACAAATTCCCAAATGTCACATCCCACGGGATCATCCTGCTCCAGGGACAGGAGGAGGGAACAGCAGAAGTGGGAATGTCCCAGCATTCCCATCGGATCCACGGGAAGCTGAGCACGTGTGGATTATGGATTTGTTTGGAAAACAAATCCCATCCTGGGGCAGGTTTTGCTCTCCATTAATGCCTGGCAGCGGCAAGTATGGGTTGGGATGTTTTCCGTAAGAATCTTTGGGAATACAAGGGAAAATGAGGGATTTGAAAGGAATATCAGTGAGGCTCAGCTTGGAGAAAAGAAGGATCCAGAGGGACCTTCCGGCTCTCCACAATTCCCTGAAAATTTGGAGCTCTGTGGGAGTTGGGATCTGATCCCAGAAAAGAGGGAACGGCCTCAGGTTGTCCCGGGAGAGGCTCCGGTTGGACTTCAGCAGGAATTTCTCCATGGGAAAAATCGGGATTGGAAGTGCCCAGGGAGATTTGGAATTCCCATCCATGGAGGTTTCCAAGGAATTCCTGGATGTGGTACCTGGTGGGGATCAGGCACAGCTCAGACTTGATGATTCCAAAGGGTTTTCCCAGCCTCTGGGATCCTGGGATTCTGCAAACCCAAAAAGACCAAGAATTCCCAAATAAGTGGCTGTGAGCTAGAGAGGAGGAAATCAAAGCCCAGCTGCTCCTGGGATTCCTCTCCCAGCTGGAATGGGAGACCTGTGGGATTGTGGAGCAGCTCCAGAATTCCATGATGGAATTCAAAGGCCTCAGAATCCAAGATAAACCGGGATTTTGCGGAGCCCCAACGCCAAATCCCAAGTTTTGCACCGCAGCCTTTCCTATTCCTGTGATTTCAGCTTTGGGAATGCAATGCGTCATCCCAAGGATTCCGGTTTTCCACCACATTTTCCACAGGTTTACAAAATACAAATGGGATAATACCGGGAAAAGGGAAACTGAGGCTGAATCAGAGAACAAAACAGAATCCGTGGGATTTGCTCAGGCCAGCAAATCCCAAATCCTGCCCTGAGGGTCCTCCACACATTCCCAACTCACAGATGGAAAAATCCTTCCCCCGCTCTCTCCTCGGATTTTCCACTGGGATTTGGGATTCACCAACAAGAGCAGCAGGAAAACTCAAACAAAACACAGAAGGCTGGGAAAATCAGGAATATTTTGGTGGAGGCTTTGGTTGGATGACGCTTCCCAGGTGGAATTCCACAGGGAAGCGGAGTCTTTGGCAGCAGCTGGATGAGGTTGTTTCCTTCTCCACTTCCAGAGGCAAAATTCCTTCCCGAAATTCCCCAGGCAGGCACGGGAGCAGCTTCAGTTGAAAGGTTTCACCAATTTCATAGCAGCATAGTTCTGGAAGGATGGAAAAATATGGGAACAGTTGGAAAAAATGAGGGAATCGTTGGAAAAAATGAGGGAGTCAGTGGAAAAATGAGAGAATGATTGGAAAAATGAGGAAATTGTTGGAAGAATGAGGGAATGATTGGAAAAATAAGGAAATCATCATTGGAAAAATAAGGAAATCATTGGAAATATGAGAGAATCATTGGGAAAATGAGGGAAACAGTGGAAAAATGAGGGAATAGTTGGAAAAATAAGGGAATTATTGGAAAAACGAGGGAATCACTGGAAGAATAAGGGAATAGGTGGAAAAAATAAGGGAATCACTGGAAAAATGAGGGAATCACTGGAAAAATGAATCACTGGAATAACAAAGGAATCACTGGAAAAATGAGGGAATCATTGCATGAATAAAGGAATCATTGGAAGAATAAGGGAATCATTGGAAGAATAAGGGAATCATTGGAAGAATAAGGGAATCGTTTGAAAAATTTAATGAGCACTGGGAGCCATTCCTGGGTTTTGGTTGCTCTTCCCAAAACTTTTTAAGAGGAATTCCCACCTCTTCAAATCCTTGGAATGAATTTGGCCCCTCCCTCCAGCACCATCCCAGTGTCCGACTGGTGGGAAGAATTCCCAGTTTACCCCATTTTGCTGGAGCATCCTTGTGTCCTCTGGATCCCGCTGCTCCTTCCCATCCTCTGGGATTCCCAGAAATCTCATGGATTCACCCCCACCCCCCACAGCTCCACAGCTCCTTTTTCCATGATCCCACAAAATCCAGGATGTCACCTGCTCTGCCCCTTTGGAAAGGGGTCCTGGAGTATTCCCGAAGCTGTGCCAGGAATTTTCTGGAATGCAGAGCTTTCCAGCAGGAGGAGGTTTCTCCAGCCCTGCCCCATCCTCATTAATTCCAAGGACAAATCCAGCCAGCAGCTCCATGGATTTTTTGCCAAAGGCAATCCAGGCAGGCAAAGCTATCCCAGATTTTTTTCCCCCTCTTCATCCCCAAAAAAATTCTCGGGATCTGGCCCGGTGCCAGCATTTTGTGCTGCTGAGGAAACCCCAGGAATGACCTTCCCATGTTTTTTTAGGGATCTCCACCATTCCTGATATCATGGAATTGTTGAGGTTGGAAAAGAGCCCCAGCCCCTGTTCATCATTATCCGTGTCCTCCAATGGCACTTCCAGAGGTTTTTGGAATAATTCAATGGATGGGGAATTCCACCACTGCTCCGGGGCTGGACATCCCTTTCCATGAGGGATTTTCCTTAATATCCAACTTAAAATCCCCTTGGAACAGCTTGAGGCCGTTCCCACTTTTCCTGTTGTTCCCTGGAATCAGATCTCCAATCCCACCTTGCTCCGAATTTCCAGGGAATTGCCAAGAGCCAGAAGATCCCCTCCGATCCCACTTTCCTCTGGAATGAGCCCCTTTCCTCCTCCAACCCCTTCCCAACTCCACTCCCATCCCCGGATACGCTCCAACCCCTCCATATTTTTTCCCATGAGAATACCAAACCCAAAGAAATCCCTTTTTAACCCCTTGTGTTCCTCAGCGCAGGATCTCCCATCAGCCCCTCAGGCCTCAGCCAATCCCTGCCCTCTCCCAGCCGCTCCATACCGGGAAGGCGTAGACGAAGATTCCCAGGAAAAGCAGGAGGATGAGGAGGAGGAGGGCCAGGATCAGCGCCCACTTGTAGCGGCGCCAGAGGATGAACTTCAGCGTCTTGTACGGGGACGTGAACCACAGGAACGAGGTCTCGGGACGCCTGGAGCCAAGGGAAGGGGAGGTCACCTCGGAATTCCATCCTCCTGGATCCCCAGTCCCACCCGACTCGGTGGCCCAGAGTAGAATCCCAAATGCTGCTGGATTTGTGGGCCAGAGCAGAATCCCAAATCCCACTGGATTGGGGATCCAGAGCAGAGTCCCAGTTCCACAGGATTGGTGATCCAGAGCAACCTCCCAAATCCTGCTGGATTCGTGGTCCAGAGCAGAATCCCAATCCCGCTGGATCCATGATCCAGAGCAGACTCCCAACCCCATTGGATTCATGGTCCAGAGCAGAATCCCAAATCCTGCTGGATTCATGGCCCAGAGTAGAATCCCAAATGCCACTGGATTCATGGTCCAGAGCAGAATCCCAATCCCACTGGATCCATGATCCAGAGCAGACTCCCAACCCCATTGGATTCATGGTCTAGAGCAGAATCCCAAATCCTGCTGGATCCATGGTCCAGAGCAGAATCCCAAATCCCACTGCCCTCAGAGCTTCCATCTCTCTGGATGCATCCCACCAATGTCCCTCTTGGTGCTCCAGACCAACCTCCCAATCCCATTGGATTCATGGTCCAGGCCAGACTCCCAATCCCATTGGATTCATGGTCCAGAGCAGAATCCCAAATCCTCCTGGATCCATAGTCCAGAGCCAATCCCAATCCCACTGGATTTAGGTTCCATAGCAAAATCCCAAATCCCACTGGATTCATAGTCCAGGCCAGACTCCCAACCCCATTGGATTCATGGTGCAGAATCCCACTGGATTCAGGATCCGGACTGATCTCCCAATCCCACAGGATTGGTGATCCAGAGCAGAATCCCAAACCTGCTGGATCCATGATCCAGAGCAGAATCCCAAATCCCACAGGACTGGTGATCCAGACCAACCTCCCAGTCCCACTGGGATCCAGACCACAGCCCCAATTTCCCTGGACTCTCTGCCCTCCTCCACCAGCTCCGATGGATCCTACCCAGGGACAAACCCAGCTCCCTCCAGCTGGAAACCCAGAATTCCCATTTGGACCTGGAGAATTCCATGCCCTGGTTGTTGCTTTTCCCTTCAGGATGTTCTTACTTGGGATCCTCCAGCCTGGGGTTCATGTTTGGCTCATCCCGTCCCATCCCGGCCGGACGCTCCTCGTGCTCCTGCTCCGCCACGATTTCCAAAGTCATCTCCAGCTTGCCCTGGATGGGTTGAGCAAAAACAGATTTATTATCCCCCCCCAAAAAAAAAATGGGATAATAAATAAAAATGGGGAAAAGGTGAGGAATGAATGTGGCGTGGAAAACAGGGATTGAGGAGGGAAAATATCCTTTGCGCAGAACTGAACCATTCCCAACAATGACCACGAGGATCCCAGGATTCCAGAGATCCCTCACCTGTCACTGGAGATATTCCAGGAAATCCCAGATCCCACTGACACCCAAACTTGGGCAGACACAGAATCCCAGGATCATTGAGGCTGGAAAAACCTCTGGGATAAAGTTCAAGCTGCGACCAATCATTGCTGAGTGCCACATCCGGTCTTTCCCAATTCCCTGATTCCCGAATTCCCTGGAACCAGCTCAGGTTCCCAGTTTCCTGCCTGGATTCCCTCACCTGCATGGGACAATCACCAAAACCTGGAGCCCATCCACCTTTAAATCTATGGCTGGGACAGCCGGAATTTCTTTTCCTGGTGTTTAGGACTCAGGATAGTTGGGAATAGCTTTGATACGGAGCCAAATTCCCAAATTTTGGCACGTTCCAAAAACCACGGCGAAAATCCCACAAAACCTGATCGTTCCTCCACACGGTGCCGGAAAACTTCCAGCCAACCACAGACAGCCCAGCTGGATCCACCAAATCTCCAGCTGGAAATGGAATTTCTCACCCTGCATGAAGCTTTCAGGGAATTCTGGAACGGCTTGGATTGGGAAGGAATTTAAATCCCATCCATTCCCACCTCATGCCCGTGGGCGGGGAAACTTCCCCTATACCCCAGGGTGCTCCAAATCCTCTTCCAACCTGGCCTTGGACACTGGCAGGGATGGGAATTGGAAGGAAGGATCCAAGGGAAAACATGGAGAGGCCACGTTACCGCCAGGATCCTCTGCTGTCCCTGCTCGGTCACACAGGGCCACCAGCCCTTGACGCTTTTCTGCTCGAAGAGGGACACGGAGCGGCCGGAGCAATCACCCACCACATCCAAGGAACATTTTTCCGCCGTCTTGGCAGGTTTGGGCATCCTGTTGAGATCCATCTGGATGGATCCTGCAAGGAAGAGCATTCCAGGTGAGGCATGGGAGTGGGATGATCCTTCAAACGTGGAATGTTCCCCGATGCCGTGGAGTTTGGGCCACCCCAACCATCCCAACCCCAAAATCCCAACTTCCAGTATGGCTCCAAGTCCCATCCCATCCTTGGACACTTCCAGGGATGCAGAATTCATGGGTTCTCCAGACAATCTGTGATGTTTTCACTTTTTTTTTTGGGATAGATCCCTGTGGGACTTTTGTTGTTTTTTGGGGTTTTTTTTTACTCGGGGGTTGTTATAGTTTTGTAACCCCCGTTACAAAAGTTTTTGTGACTTCCAAACGAAGCAGACGGGTTTTGGGGTGGTTTTGGGGGGTTTCAGAGGCCGTTTATTCATTTTTTTTATTGCAGGTTTTGAGTTAGGAACGACACAGGCTCTGCACGCCTGGGAATACGCCAGCCAAAGCCTCGAGAGGTTCAAAATGCCCGCATTTACACAAGATAAGGCGATTAATTACTTGACACTTATTATTAATAGTTTTTAATGTTTTAATTATTAACTAATTGTTAATAATAATTAATAATTAATGTCTTGATGCCTAAAAATGCCTGTTGTTACTGTTTTAGCACTAATATTTAATTACTTGTCTGTTTATTTAATTACTGGTCTGTTTATTTAATTTTTTGTCTGTTTATGTAACACTGCAGTTGATTCTTATCTAATAATTTTGTGTTTTCATCACTGCGGGAGATGGAGAGGGTGNGAAGGAGAAGGAGAAGGAGAAGGAGAAGGAGAAGGAGAAGAAAGAAGAAGAAGAAAGAAGAAAGAAGAAGAAGAAAGAAGAAGAAAGAAGAAACAACTGAGGCAAGGCCCACGGTTTTTTAACCTGAGTCTTCACCTACACCCACCCTCTATAAAACCCAAAATATGCATTCCCACATCGAGTGACACACTAATATAACTCTGTTATTTCCTAATTCCAGCCTTGGAAAGCTTTTTCCATGGATGGAGGTCAAAAACAGAGTTTTCCCAGGGGTCAGAACCTTCCAGGACAGGCAGGGAAATATTCCCTGTGCCCCTGATTCCCATAGATCCCAAAAATTCCCACCTTACCCAAATAGTCATCGAAGGAGAACTTGTCGTTGTCCCAGATCTGGAGGATCAGCTGTGGTGGGATTTTGTTTTCTGTCTTGTCCAAGCTCCAGAAGTGTTCCTAAAATCCCACCGGGAAAGAAATCACGGGAAAAAAATGAAAGATTCATCGGGAGAACTGGGCAGAGCCCGGCTCTGGAAATCCTGGAATTCCTGGCGTGTTCTGTTCTGGATGTGCAGGAGCACAGGCTCTGGAAAAGCCTTGGACAAGGATAATCAGTGGAAAAACCCAAGATGCTTTTGGAAGGTGTGGGCAGCAATTAATGCCTTCATTTAATTATTTAAATCATTGTAATTAGTTTTATTTAAATAATTTGATTTGATTTGATTTCATTTGATTTCATTTCATTTCATTTCATTTAGGAAAAGGCTCCATGGGATACCAAACCCTTAGGAGCGACAGAAATTCCCACAATTCCCATGAGGAAAACTTTCCAAGGTGAGGAGAACAACCAGGGTGGCCAAATTTCACCTTGCTCTTAATTCATGGAAAAATATAGGATTGACACTGAAATCAGAACTTCTGGCAGAGAATTCCCAAGGATCCCTTCCCTTCTGGATCTGCTCCCAGCTCTGCCACGGGTAAGGGGAAAATCAGAGAGCATCAAATGCCAGTTCAGGGACAGCCACGAATCCTGAATTTATCCAGGGAACATGGATATGGAAAAGGAGATCCCATGGCATCCCAGGAATCTGCTGACACCACCCAAGGGGCTCCAGATCCCGATGTCCAACCAGGCCTTGGACATTCCCAGGGATGCAGGGG
>VWYI01033957.1:0-23007 GCA_013399455.1 Anthoscopus minutus
CCAATAATATAATATGTACTTATAACAGCAGCACCCTGCCACAGTGCCTCCATGAGCCCCACCCCCAGGCCTCCAGGTGTCCAATGGTTCTTGGCAGCTCCACTCCCCTGAGTCACGCATAGCTGCAGAGCTGCCCACAGCACTCCCTCACTGCCCCAGGGCTGCCCACAGGCTGCAGAGCAACCTTGCTACCATTGTGGACCAGGGCAGGGCAAGGAGATGGCTAGGGCCTCTCCCAACAGCAGCCAAGGGGCTCTTGGCAGCTATTTTATGCTGCATAGTGCTGACGCCTCCATCTATCCATCTCCCTGACTGGTGCACTGACAGGCAGCCACGCTTGCTGCCCACTTAGCCTTGTCAAGGGCTGTTGCCACTGGCAGGGCTCTCCCGGCAGGGTCATGCCCCAGCTCTGCCAGCGGCTCAGCAGGACCCGGCCATGCACATGCTGCAGGGTGTGGAACACACTCATTGTGCAGCAGGTGACAGAGAAGGTGAGTCACGCTAGTGCTAAAAGAGGCATGGGCGGGACGACGAGTGGCACGGCACTGTACGCTTCTGCTTCCAGTCACTCAGCAGCTGCACCCGGCGGTGGCCCAGTGGGTGCTGTGTGGGTTTACGGAGCAGCAGGGCTGGCTGGGCATGTGGCCAGCAGCAGCTGCAGCAAGGGGCCACTGGCACTGGCTCTGCCAGTGGTGAGAGTGGGGAGCCAAGGCTGACATTCCTAGGGCGATGAGGACGGCCAGCCTTGGTAAGCCACCACAGGGCCAATTCCTGCAAAGCCAGCCTCCTCATAGTGGTGAAGGGGGCAGCAAGTGGCAAGAGCGCTCAGTGCCATGCCAGCCACTTCCACCCAGCACCACGCTGCCCTGAGGCATTTTCCCAGTTTCTTGGGAAGAAGACTTCCAGATTGAATCTGGAGTTTAGCTGTCGGTAGGAGCCACTTCCCTCCACTGGTGACCTCTTTTTTCCCTCAATTCGGCCACCTTATGGTAGATGCAATGGAACTGAAGTAGGGTGGCTTGGCACTGATGTTGGCATGGGTGATGCAAGAGCTTCAACACAGGGAGCTTTCAGTGGCATGTTTGAGTGTAATAGGAGGGTATAGCATGCATAGCTGAAGGCGAAAAGGTCAGAACATGTAATAAGACACAGTAATGCCAAGTTATTTGTCTTTGGCATTCCTGGATATTTTTTGGTTTTGCAATTATTAGCAGTGACATAATTTTCCATCCTTTTGCAGCCGTTCTTGGATGAGTAGGCACAGCTGCTAGCTGCATCCCCTTGATCACCTGCTGAATGAGCTACATTCATCAAGGTGTTATGCACGGTAAAAAGATATGATTTGCTATAGCACAAAAGAGGAGAAATAGTATTTGTTTAACCCATAGTCCACTAGGTAACTATGAAAACATGTCCCATTTCCATCCCTTTCACAGCTGGACCAGTATGAGAGCTACCTTTTATATTCATTTTGATGGTTTTTCACTAGTTTTCCATTGTCATCTATTTGCAAACAGCAGTGAGTCATTTCATTTTCCACAACCTCCTCCTTTTTCTGCTAATAAATAATCTAATACCATCTGATGTTGAAATATCGCATTCCTGATCTGAGAGGATTGGTTGGCAAGGAGGTGAAGAGCTGTAGCTGTCTGGTTAGTTATTATTTCTAGAAAAGCTTGTAACCCTATTTTCCCATTCCAATTATAAATTGGTTCTCTGTCACCTGATATTAATTCATTAGGATTCCAAGTGGCTGGTCCACAGTGTTGTATAATTCATTCTGGTGGCTGTTCATATTTTTCCCCATTTTGGGGTGCTCCCTGCAGCCATGACTGCATCAAGTTGATAAGTATAGTGTTAAAATATTTCTAATCAAGGGAGAGGGTTTGGTAGGCCTTGGGAAAATATTGCTCATGTAGAACTACCTTTATACCATGATAGATGGATGACTGTTAGTTGCAGCAGAGTAACCCTTTAATGACTATGATAAATTATTTTATTTTGATACTATTATTAACAACTACAAGAATAATGAGAAATGAGGTTCAGGTGGTTTTAACTATAACCACGAGAATCCATGCTTGGGTAGAATCAATATATACAATAAAATATAAGTTTAATAATTAACATACAGTTATATAATATTAAGATATAAAACGTGATAATTCCAAATCCTTGTCAGAGTCAGATTTGAGTTTTGCACACCCCTGACACTCAGAGCTCTTATAAGAAAAGCACCTGCATATAATCATACTACGATTATGTGTCTCTGAACACTAACATTTTGGCGACCCAGAGGGCACCCTGTGAGTGCTGCTGAGCAAGCCCCACGACTCAATCACTCCAAGCTGGCACCGAGGGATTCTCAGGGAGCCATTGGCCATGACCGTCTCCTCCACCTCACAACGCACCTCTGGAGAAGGTAAGGTGCTTTTACCCTGGTCTGGTGCCTGACGAGTAAGACACGGCAAAGCTGTGCACGATTGGGTTAAAAGGAATTCCTGGTGGTATTTGCCTAGGCACTGTCCGTCAGACAACTGTGAAAGCATTGCAGGTTCAGCAATCTGTGATGGTGTACTGTAGCTGTAATATGGAGAAGCTAAAAAGGGATTTTGGGTGGCAATGCCCCCATACCGCATACTTCTCTTTTAGGGTGCTTATTAGCACACTGGAAACAGGATAATTTTGGACAAGATTTACGTAAAACTAAGCTGATTAATTATTGTAATGTGTGGTGGCCAGACTATGCACTAGAAGGTGGAGAAAAGTGGCCAGTGAATGGGTCTTTGAACTATAACACCATTTTGCAATTGATGTTGTCTTGTAAGTGAGAGGCCAAGTGGGATGAAGTTCTGTATATTGATCTGTTTTTCTATTGGCGTGATAAGCCAGAGTGGCAGACTGAGTGTAGACTGATGGTGGTTAAAGCATTTGTGAGTGATAAATGTGAAACTTGTGTAAAAGGAAAATGTTGCTTGGAACATTTGGCTTTAGAAGAAAGTTTGTGTTGGAAAAATGATATGGATGTTGATTTACAAGTGGGTCCAACAGGACCAAAAGAATCTGGTTCCTTTTCATCTGACCCTACATCACCCAATTCCAATCCAATTTTACCTGACCCTAATTTCACATCACCTTTCCCTCTCTACCCTCCTCTTCCACCCTCACCCACTCATCTCCCACCTTCACCTGACCCTTTTTCCCTGGGAGATGATAAAAATGTGACCGTAATACTTGTACGAGTGGGGGAGATGGCAAGAGTGGTAGTAAGTCAGCAACATCAATATCACATTGGACAAGGTCAAAGCTCGCCCCAGTCCCAGTCAGACAGAGACTCAGGCGAACAAAGACAGACCATGATTGCCCCCTTGAGGCAAGGGGTAGGAGCCAAGGGGCCAGTATTTGTTAAGGTCACATTTTCTCCCGCTGATCTGGTAATATGGAAGCCATCAGCTGGAACATACAGAGAAAACCCTAATAAAGTGGCAAGGGTGGTAAAAATGGTCATGAAAACCCTAAATCCAGACTGGGATGATATAAAAGTGATACTAGATACTTAAATGGATTCAGCTGAGAAGGAAATGGTGCTCAGAGTGGCTAAGGAGACAGCGAGGGAAGATATTAGAAATGGGTTGATCATGGGGAGCTTAGGTGAGAATTTTCCAACTAAGGACCCAGGGTGGGATTCTAATGTATATGGGGACATAAGGAGCCTGAAAAGATACCAGGAGTAGGTCCACATAGGGGTTCAGAACACTATGCCTAAAACTATTCATTGGTCTAAATTGTATGAGATAAGGCAAGAAAAGAAAGAGTCCCCCATTTCCTTTTTAGAAAGGCTCAAAATAGAAATATACAGAACTCCAGTTAGATACAGAACAGGCAAAAATTCATCTTGCTCTCATTTTTCTTGGGCAATCACAAGATGATATTAGAAAAAAACTGCAAAAGTTGGAAGGGGAAGAGTTGAGGAATTTGAACAAGCTACTTGAAGTGGCTTGGAAAGTTTACAATAGTAGAGAAAAATAAACTGGCAAAAAGCAGCAGCAAAATCTGTTGGCAGTAATACAAGGAAGAGAAAATTCAGGTTCCAGGGGATGTAGAAGGGGCAGCAGTTGACTGGGTAGGGGTGGATTTGGCAGAGGATGCAGGGGAACAAGTTTGCAAAGTTTAGGACTGAATCAGTGTGCCTGCTGTAAACAGGAAGGAAACAAGAGTGTCCGAAACAGTTCTACCAAGGCAATCAACCAAGCCAGGACCAGGAGATTACGAAAATGATGATGTTGAGGAGAGAACACAGCAGCTGACTAGGAATGGAACAACAGGCAAAACAGGAACCCATTGTAACTATACAGTTAGGGGATAAAGAAGTAACATTTCTAATTGGCAGAGGGGCTACCTGTTCTGTACTAAATGATCTAAAAGGGAGGATCAAAGATAAAGCAGTGACAGTGGTTGGGGCCACAGGGAAAGAAGAGAGCTGGATATTATTGCAACACTTGGATTTGTGTTTTGGAAACAAGGTTTTAACATACAAGTTTTTGTACATGCCTGAATGCCCGATATAATTGTTAAGAAGAGATTTATTGGCAAAGCTTGATGCAGTAATAACTTTTGAGAATGGGGAACTCTTAATGAAAATACCTGAGTCAAAGACAGGACAAATTCTAATGATAAACCAGTTCTTGCAATCCCTAGGGAAGTAGAAGATGCCGTGACTCCCTTTGTATGGGAGACAAACATACCTGGGAAATCCAAATTAACACAACTAGTACTTGTATGTAGAATTAAAAGGAGCAAACAGTATCCTATAAAACCAGAAGTACGTCAGGGAATAGCAAAGACTACTGATAAATTCTTAAAATACCAGATTCTAGAAGAATGTGAATCAGAATATAATTCACCAATATTCCCAGTAAAGAAACTCAATGGAGAGTATAAGCTAGTGTAAGATTTAAGAGCAATAAATGAAATAACCAAAGATATTTATCCAATAGTTGCCAATCCCTACACATTGTTAACATCTGTAAGAGATATATAAATAGTTTACCATAATTGATCTAAAAGACGCCTTTTTCTGCATACCCCTTGACAAGGAAAGTAGGAAACTGTTTGCCTTTGAGTGGGAAAATCCAGGGAATGGCAGAAAAACCCAGCTCACCTGGACGCGGCTTCCCCAAGGTTTCAAGAACTCACCGACCTATTCAGAAACCAACTGGCGAAGGAGCTGGAAATCTGGACCCAGGAAGGACAGGTACCGAGAGACCAATACCTGTTGCAGTATGTTGATGACATTCTAATAGCTACAGAAGAAAAGACAACCCGCATACAGGTAACAATCAAGATTTTAAATTCACTAGGAATGGGAGGTTATAAAGTGTCTAGGGAAAAGGCACAAATTGCACAGCAGACTGTGATCTACTTGGGATGTGAACTCTCACAAGGGCAGTGAAAACTAGGTGCTAACCATATTCAAGTTATTTGTGGCCCCATAATCTACATGAACTGCAAGTCTTCCTTGGAATGGCTAGATGGTGTCACCTGTGGATCATGAACTATAGACTGATTGCAAAACCACTATACGAAGCACAGAAGATGCAACCATTCACCTGGGGTAAACCACAGAAAGAGGCCTTCCTAAAATTAAAGGAAGCATTAACAACTACTCCAGCATTAGGGTTACCAGACCTGTCTAAAGACTTTCAGCTGTTTGTGTATGAAAGGCAACCCCTGGCACTTGGAGTCCTGACCCAGAGACTGGGAAAATGGAAAAGGCCGGTAGGCTATTTTTCCAAACAACTCGACAATGTAAGTGCTGGATGGCTTTCATGTTTGTGGGCAGCTGCAGCCACCATTATACTAATACAGGAAGCCAGAAATGGGTTCCACTATGTAGAAGACATATATTCCCACCTGTTCCACTATGAGAAGACATATAGATGTCTATGTACCACACATGGTAACCACTGTTTTGAAGCAAAAAGGGGAGCCACTGGCTATCCTCAAGCAGGATGATAAAATTCCAGGAAATCCTGACAGAGCAGGATGATGTCACATTAAAGACAACTAACCTCTTGAATCCAGCCTGGATTTTAGGTACTACAGCTGAAGAAGGACCATTGGAGCATGACTGTGTAGAAGTAATAGAGTATACCTGCACAGCAAGAGAAGACCTGAAAGATGTCCCACTAGGGCAACCAGAGGGGGAGTTATTCACAGATGGGAGAAGTTTCGTGGAGAACAGGACTCGATATGCTGGATATGTGGTAACCACAGTCAGTACAGTAGTAGGGGCAAAAGCATTGCCACCAGATACATCTGCCCAGAGGGCAGAGCTGGTTGCCTTGACTAGAGCACTAGAAATGAGTGAAGAGAAGAGAGTGAACATATGGACTGATTCCAAATATGCCTTTGGGGTCATGCATGTACATGGGGCACTGTGGAAAGAAAGAGGATGACTGTCCTTTCAAGGCATGTACATCAAACATCAAGATGCAGTCCTGCAATAGATAAAAGCAGTACAAAAACCTGAGCAAGTAATCATTATACACTGTAAAGCACATCAATCAGGAAAGTCCAAAATTTGTGAAAGCAACCAAAAGGCACACTAGGCAGCCAGAGAGGTTGCTCGAGAATGCAAACAACAATGGCACTGATACGTTCAATAATTAATTTATCTCAATTTAATTTGCCTCCAAAACCAAAGTATTCAGTAGAAGATAAGAAATTGGGACATCTGCTAAATGCACAAAAGAACTCAGAAAGATGGTATGTGACTGCACAAGGGCAAATAGTACTACCCCCCTTGATAATGAGAAAAATTCTACAAATTAAGCATCATGTATGTCATTGGACTGCAGAAGCATCGGTAAAGTTGTTAAAATAAAATTTACTCTCAGTACAGATGCTAACAATGGCAAAATCAATAATGTCAAAATGTGAAATCTACTTGAAAAACAACCCAGTAGTTAGATGACAAGCACAGCTAGGAAGGATTAGGCAAGGAATAGAACCAGGAAACTACTGACAGGTAGACTTTGTAGAGTTACCAAGAACTATAGTATACAAATATCTGTTAGTAGGGGTTGACACGTTTTCTGGATGGCCAGAAGCTCTTCCCTGTTGCACCTACCAAGCAAAGGAAACAGTTAAGTGATTACAACAAGTGATCATTCAAAGATTTAGGGTGCCTCTAGGGATATCATCAGAGAGGGACCCACATTCCACAGCCACACTAGTAAAAGAAGTAAGTAGGTTGCTGGGAATAAGTTGGCACCTCCACACACCATAGAGACCCCAATCAAGTAGAGAGTGAATCAGACACTGAAGAGACAAATCAGTAAAATATGCCAAGAAGCCAAACTGCACTGGCCACAGGCTTTGCCAATAGCACTGGTGAGGATCAAGATAAAGCCTAAGAGTGGGATGTCAGTCACTCCCTATTCCCTATGGGAAACCATATAAATCTCCTAAACCTAATCTAAATCTACATGTCACAGGAAAACAGGATTTATATAACTATGTATTGTCCCTGGGGAAAGCTTTAGCACAGCTTCAGAGTGCCCTCATGTGGAATCGACAGCTGACTCTCAAGAATCCAGTTCACGACATCTGCCCAGGAGATGAAGTGTACATCAAAGTCTGGAAAAAAGAAGCATTGAAAGAAAAGTGGAATGGACCCCATCAGGTACTGTTGACCACTTTTACAGCAGTCAAAGTGACTACAGTTGACCCTTGGATACATCACTCTCAAGTGAAGAAGGTCTACCTCGGACAATGGACTGCATAACCTGTAGGACCAACAAAGCTGCAGGTAAGACGTGTTTTAAGTGTTTCAAATGTTACCAGTAATTGTGCCAATGCTCATTTTACGGTTGGTACTTTCAGCATATGGCATACAGGAGGATCAGGTAACTACTCTTCATTCTAGAATGAAGAGAGAGATACAACCAGAAACACAAGTGATAGAGGTACCCAATGCAATTCGGGCTGAGAATATAATGATTAGATTGGTTAGAGACTTTGCCAAAATGCAAAACACCAGCAGGATGACTACCTATCTGCCAATACCAAAGGCAGCAGGAGACCCAATAAACTGAGGAATTATAACTTCAAAATTACCTAAAATTGAAAAGAACAAAACAATTGCATGCAAGCAAGTACCCGAGTCAAAACAGACAAAGAAACCTAGAAAGTGATAGGAGAACTAATGAGGCCTATGAAGAAACAGGACTGTATTTTAAGTCATGGCAGGGTGGGACAAATCATAGACTGGTGGATTGATGATCAAAACAAAGCCAATTAGGAATGTTTCTTGCCAAACGATAAAAAGAATAGAGAAAATATCACAGAGACTACTCAGCTGTAGAAGTGCGAAGAAGAAAATAGGAAAGGTCAAATGGAGCCCTGGGATAGTGCTTGGACCATGAGCATGCTCCAAAAATTCCAATACTTGGCAAGTACCACTTGGTGTATTAAATGGGAAGTCTCTGAGAATGACAAAGATCCAGCAGCAGTGAACACTGGCACTAGTAGTAGAATAAGAGCAAAGTAAGTTGGTAGGCATGTAACAAAACCTATGATTACACTTCTGATGACCTAGAGATAAAACAAATACCGCCACTGGCAGTAGCCTTGCAAATTGGTTGTGCCTGCAGGGGGATCAAGCACAAACAAGGTAAAGTAAATTATAAAATAATAATGGGATGTGCTAAAAGTACAATCCGAAGTCCAGGACAATTTGTATGGGCAACAAGTGATGGTACCTGGACGACACATCTGCCTGTAGATGGGAAAGTAAAAGAAATTACTTTGGGCCTCCCTACTTTATATCCAATCTGGAAAAAATCTCCTTTTAAGGGAAAGCACAAACTTCTGCAGATACGAACAAGACAGGAAGTTCTAGATGAAGAGAATCAATACGAGACTCGGCAAGAACACTCTAGTGGAGTAAAATTTAGTTGGGCCTTAGAATCTCTGTTTGGTCCCATAGCAAGTTATCAGAATAGAGAAATGTACACACTTATAGGTCAAGTAGATAGACCAGCAAGTCACCCAGGGAGGATTTAAAGAATTAAATGTGGAATTGCATGCCACCACAGAAATGACTTTACAAAATCAATTTGCCTTAGATATGTTGCTCCGGAAAGAGCATGGAGTATGTGGATTTTTAAAGGGAAAAATTGATCACTTCTGCATTCATATCCCACATTTAACTGCAAATGTAGAATATTGTATCAATCAGTTGAAACAAATAGAATGTGAGGCACAATAAGAACAAAAATATTTGACTACAAGCTGGTTAGACAAGATCTTTGAAGGGTTAGGATAGAATGTGAGTTCGTGGATTAAGTCCATCATAGAGAGTCTGATAGTCTTACTAATTGTGTTCTTATTACAGCATCCTGAAAAGGGAAATACAGAAGAAGACATCCTGGAATAGGAAGATAATGAACGCACTGACACGGGCCAAGAATCCATATCCATTCTCTTCAGGTCCTCCAGTTCGTAACAGCATCCATGTTACGTAACGGTTATGTCAACCATGGATTTGAAGATGAACATCAAGTATAAACTCTAAAACCAAAGAGACTGTACCAAGTGAAAGCATTTACACTTAGTATAATGAAGTGAAAATATTTTCAGAGGGGGGATACTGGTAGTATAGGGTTAAAAATGTTTCTAAAGTCAAGGGAGAGGGTTTGGGCCTGGTAGGCCTTAGGAAAATGTTGATCATATGAAACTGCATCTGTATACTATGCTAAATGAGATGGATTGTTAGCTGCAGCTGTATAACTCTTTAATGACTATGATAAATGATATGATTGTTACATTATTATTTACAATAACAAGAGTCATGAGAAATTCTATTTGGGGGGGTTTAACCATAATCACAAGAATCCATGCTTGGGTGAAATCAATGTACACAATAAAACAGTGTAAGTTTAATAATTAACACATAGTTATATAACATAAAGATATAAAAGGTGATCCCTCCAGACCCAATGGCGGCATCAGATTTGGGTTCTGCATACCCCTGACACCCAGAGCTCTTCAATAAAAGCCCATGCATATAATCATTCCATGACTATGTGTCTCTGAACACTAACAAGTCTGGGAAATAAAGATTATAGCTTGGACTCCCCAGCCACCCTATGAGGTCCTGGCCAGGAGCAATATAGCCCACCTCATACTTTTCCCAGCAGCCCCCCTATTTGCACCCCCAATAGCTGAACAGAGGGGAGGTGAGTTTTGTTCCACAGGGGTCCTGCAGATTTTTTGGACACAGAGTATCACATCTCAACATCCGCACATGCCAATGCAAAGTGACTATGAAAGGCAGGGACATAATCTTAACAGGACTCATTGATACTGGTGCAGATGTGACTGTTATCTCACAAAGCCCTGTGATTTGCCTCAGATGCTCTTGGGTATGGGTGGGAACAGCCAAAGCTTGCAGAGCCAACACTTAGTGCAAATTACAAAACCTGAAGGCCTAATCGCTACAGTTAAGCCTTTTGTGTTGTCAGTCCACCTGGTTTTGTGGGGGAGGGATATGTTGGAACAGTGGGGAATTTTTATGCATTCAAATTTTGTATAGGGGTCATTGGGACATGTTACATCCCCAAATTGACTTGGAAAGCTTCGTACCCTGTGTGGGTGGACCAGTGGCCCCTGTCATTAAACAAACTGTGCGTACTGCAAGAACTTGTACAGAAACAGCTGAAAAAGGACTTATAGTCCCATCTAATAGCCCTTGGAATGCACCTCTGTTTGTGATCGGAAAGCAATCTAGAGGATGGAGGCTGCTGCATGACTTGAAGAAAATAAAAGTAATGGAAGAAAAGGTAGCCCTCCAACTGGGGCTCCCTTCCCCTTCCATGATCACCAGAAACTGGCATATGACAGTAATTTATTTCAAAGATTGTTTCTTTGATATTCCACTGCATCCTGACAATGTGTCAAAATTCAATTTTTCTGTGCAAAGCATTAATATGCAGGTGCCACTAATTTCATATCATTGGGTCATATTACCCTAAGGCATGAAAAACAGCCCCACCATTTTCCAGTGATATATTGCAAGGATCCTGAACCTGATCTGGGAATGTAAGCCTGATGTTCAATTGTATCATTATATAGATTATATTCTTAAGTCCACAGAATAAGGTGCAGTTTACATGCATTTGATGAAAACTGCAATAGATTTTTTACTTTTAGCACAAGGCCATGTGTGTGAAGACTCTGATGGAATGTCTTGTATGAACCTGTACGATCAGTCAAAATCTATCCATAAAAGCATACAGCAACTAAAGCATACTGTGTTTAAACTAAGAATATAATCTAGATCTTGGCTAGATAGCCTGTTTAGTAGCTGGAGTTTGACACCCTGGCTAAAAGATTTTTTTTAGGATAGGCATGTATCTTTTGATTTTGAAAATAATTGTATTAATCATGACACCTTGCTTGCTTCAATGTCTGCAGAGATTAAATAATAAGGCGATTAAGGGAGTGGTTTTGGTAGAAAAAGAAGGGGGAGATAATGCAAAGACAGAAAGTACTTTGTGTGGGAACTCAGGATACAGGGTATCTTTCTCTGCCTGTCCTGAAGACTCCTGACCCTCAGGAAAGAACTGCTTTCAACCTCTGTCCATGGAGAAACTTTCTAAAGCTTTCTGATGGGTTGGAGACAACTCGAGTGTGAATTAGATAGTAGTGTTGTTAGTACCTATCATTTAGTGGAAGATGTATACTTTACATTTTATATACTATGGGTGTAAGTGAGGGTTCAAGATGGAGGATTGTAGACACTGCCTCAGTTTCCCTTCTTCTCCTTCACTTACTCCATTTTCTCTAGTGTTAAGAGCACAGTCTTATTGGATAGAGTTTGCCGCAGTGCCATGTTACATAAATAGACAGATAACTAGTTATTGGTAGTAAAGTAGTAACAATATACATTTAGAATACATAGTGGTAAATAATTGGATTGTTTGTTTTGTATATAAGAGGACATTTTGTCTCCTTGAGGGCAGAATCACCTCATGTTTGTAAGAGAGTAGAGCCTGTACCATCTTTGGCTCAAAACTCATGATAAGATACAATAAACAGTCTCTGAAGACTGAAAAAGAAATTCCTCTGGTTCATTCATAAAACCCAAGAAGAACTCGTGGGGTTGGCCAGGGTAGGTCACCCTGCATGTCAGGGTAAAACAACACTTTGGACCTGCTTAGCATAAGAGATTTGATAATTAGGATGCCTTGGAAGAACAAACATAGCTTTGAAGGTTGCAAGAAGATTGGATCAGACTGGTGACAGAGAGGAAGATTAAATCAATTTCTGCAAGTAGAAGAGAAGTTGCAAAAATGTATAAGCCTGTTTGTATGATATTAAACCAAATCATTGTAGTAAAAAATTACTAGCCTTCCTAGCACGGTATATAAGCATACGTTGCCCACAATAAATTTGGATTCTGATCACCACACAGTCCCTGTCTCTCTCAATCGCCAATAAAAATCTCCTCCAAATCAGCTTCAGCAATGCCAAAAACCCCAAAACTGCCACAAAAACCTTCAAAATTGCCCCAAAAATCACCCCAAAAACCCCCAAATTCACCCATGGGGCCCCCATTTGTCAAAGTAGAGCCTTGGATCCATGAGATTCCAGGTTGTCACAACGGTCTGCTGAGTTTCTTCAGGCTGTGCCGTGTCACTAATGTGGAGATGATTTTTTGCCTTTTCTATACCTTTTATATAACATTTATGAAGCCTCAGTACACTTAGCATGCATACTTGTAATTCCTTAAGTCTGATAATTTAGCATAGTCCTAGGATTCTCTTAGACCAGGAGACCAAACATCCTAAAGACCTCGTAGTAAGAGGCCAGAAAATGCTATGCTGTCTTGGGAAACCAAGGTCCTCTCTAGAACATATCCTGTAAACTAGAGATTTGGCCCGTACAGGGGGAAATTCCACTCACAAGGGAGTGGAATTCATCCATGCCTCCCATTGGAGCATCCTTGTTATATACGTTAATTTGTAAGGTCTATAAATTGAATAGGCGATCTATCATGTGTGTGCATTGTGGTGCATTCGACCTTGGCCATGTGGTCCACCAATAAGGATCCTTAGTGAAACCAAACAGTGGTTCCATTTCAAACATCTCACTGTCCCAGGATAGAAAGCTTTCGCTGACCTGCCCCCTTGCATTTTCCTTGCAGTGTTTCATTTTCAGAGTGTGCACTGAGAAGCACTGCATTTTTCTTCTCAGCTGAGCATAGTGTCATGTTGCTGGATCAACACGTCCATCTCCACGCACAGACAAACTGCTTCTGTCAAAACATGCTTATGCTATGTGCTTTCCTGATCAGCAATTCACACTGTCACGTTCTGTGTCCCCCTTGCAGTCTGAATCTAAACTGAGAAGTCTCTGGCTATATCTCGCACACACAGATGTGCCAGGGCAAAAAGGTTGCTTGGATCTTGCCACTTATGTTCAAAAATGCCCCTTCACTCCACAATTAAGTGACAGCTTTATTTGCTTTACATCCTGCAAACTTCACACACACACACACACACACACACACACACACACACACACACAAGAGTTAGGCTCTTTCTTTCTCAGCTGCTCTNACACACAGGAGTTAGGCACTTTCTTTCTCAGCTGCACTCACCTATCCCCCGCGTTGACTTCTCTATCACTTTTCTCTTTGCCTTGCTGTGCATGGACTTTTCCTCTTAAGAAACCAATTGTGTTGCCTACTTCTCCCCTATATTGCCTTGCTTTTCCTACCCAACCTTGCATTTCTGTGTCATTCCTGACCATTCCTTTCCTCCGCCTTCCTGACCCATCCATGTCCTTCCCTTGCCCTTCCTACCAATCCAGTGCCTTGCATTGACTTGCTCACCCATCCCCCTTTCAAGTTTGTCCAGTTTCCCTTCCCCTTTGTCCAGCTCCAATCTTTCATTTCCTTCTCCTTCTGGAACTCTCATTGCCTTGCCTGCCTCTCCTTTGTCTTGCCTGGCAAAGCCACCGCTTTTCTTGCCTTGTATTACCTTGCTCACCTGTCCCTCACCTGAAATTCAATACCCCTCTTTCTGTGGAATTTCTTCAACTTGCCTTGCTCTGCCTGCTCCTCTTAGGACTCTCAAGGGTTTCATGTACCTCCAGTGTTTCAGAAGCATGTGAGAGGAAGCCCAGAGGTCATGTGCAAGAACACTCATCTGTCCTGGCAGCTTTGTTCTCACACATATCCTTACATGTCTTGAATTTGGACAAGACATTTACATTTCACCCTTGGGCTTCAGGACCAGAATGACAGTTCTTTTACATACCAAGGAAAGCAGGTAACCCAAGTGTTTTAGATGCAGATTAGAGATGGTCTATGCAAGATGAAGGCTGCACAGAGCAGTCTGTCCTGGCCACTTTTGCATGCCAGCGATCCTTGAATGTACCTGTCACTTGCTTTACCTTGGCAACCAACAGTTTCCCTGCCTTGCCCTGCTAAACCTCCCTTGCTTTGCATTCTCTTACATGTGACAACATTATCATGCCACAGCCAAAAAGAAAAGGCATTCCTTTTTCTTCACAAACTCCATCACACCATTGGACTAACTAAAGAGCACCACGAAAAGCAATTTTGCAAATTCCACCTAGTGGAATTTCAATTCAAACAGCCGTCTGGAGAGAACAAATTGAGAACAAGTGCAGAACAAGTCTGTCCTACTCTGCAACAGAGTGATTCCACCAATGTGAAGGCAGCACATCTCACCAAAAGGTCATGCTTCAAATGTGGAAAACACGGTCACATGAAAAAAAAATTGCCCAAGCCTTGTCAAAAGTGCAAAAGCGCGAGGTCTTCATTCAAGATGAAGACATGGACATTCGTGCTGCATCGGTAAAACACATAAGCCATGATCGACCTGTGATCATTTGCAACTTGACGTGTGACCACAAGACAATCACCATCACAGGCATGATGGACATCAGCGCAGATGTCACAGTCATCTCACATCTCTTTTGGTCCAAGGCCTGGAACTTGGTGACACCTTTGAACCTCCTCTCAGGTATCAGAGAAAGTACACCGTGCCTGCAGAGTGAGAATGCAATTGTTGTTTCAGAGCTAAGAGGGAAAACAGTGATCATTGATCCCTTTGTGATGCAGAAATCCATCACAGTGTTTGATGAGATGTTTTCTCTCAATGAAAAACAAAAATTGAAAATGATTTTTAATAAGAGTCATTGTAGCACGCACCACCCAGATGAGTGCCCTCAAGAAATTTATTGAAGAGCAATTGCAGAAAGACCACATCAAACCAACAAATAGACCTCGGAATTTTCCAGTGTTTGTCATCCACAAGAAAACCTCAGATTCATGGAAGTTGTTCCATGATATCAGAAAAAGCAATGACATCATTGAGGAGATGGGACCTATTAGACTAGGACTTCCATTTCTCTCTCAGTGATCCCGAGGGATTGGTTGTTTGTGATCACTGACCTCAAAGACTGCTTCTTCAGCATTCCAATGCATCCAGAAGATGCTCCTCATTTCACATTCTCCATTTCAAGCATCAGCAAACAGAAACCTCTGCAAAGATACCATTGATTTGTTCTTCCAAGGTTTGAAGAATGGTTTACCAATGGTTCGTTGCACGAGCTTTTCCTCCAGCATGGACGAAACAGCTCATGGTAGCACCAGCATGCCAAGAGCTGCAACATATCAAGGCTGCAGACTCATGAGTGTGGCTGCAGAAATCCAAAGTGCGGGATTGGAAGTTTTCATCTCAAAAATTTAGGAGATTTCATCATGGAAGTATTTGAGATGGAAAATCCCAGAGTCTTTCAGAAAAGAAAAGATCAGGACTGAAGTCAACAGTCTGTAAAACCTGCAGCAGCTTCTGGGAGAGATCAATAGCATCAGATCAGTTTTGAGGATCACCAATGATGAACTTTCATCATTTTTCAATTTGCTGAAAGGAAATTCCAATGTCATTCCCCCAGAGCCTTGACACCTGAAGCTCAACCAGCCCTTGAAAAAAATTACTGAAGCTCTTTGACAGAGGCAAGCACATAGTTTCATGATGTTACAAATATCCTTCCTTGCAATGCTGGGAAAAAGCATGCAGCTCTATAGGATTCTTCAAAGATGGACCCTTTGTTGATAATACAATGGACTTTTTTACCCCACAGATCTCTAAAAACAATTTTTATTACACTACAGATGACCACTCAGATATTAATCAAGGCCAGAACAAGATTGTTAGGAATGGCAGGCACAGATTTTACAACAATTTACCTGCCTTTGAAAAAAGAATCATTGTAATTGGGCATTGCAAAAATCAGATGATCTGCAAATTGCATTAACTTTTCCAGGTACTCATTCAATTCATTACCCAAGTCACAGACTTCTGCAAACAAAATTAATCTTTAGAGGAAATCTTATGCTTAAGCAACGTCCTGTTGAACACATTCACATTGTTCACTGATGATCCGGACAAAACACACAAGTCAGTAGTGACTTGGCAAAATGCAGCCACAGAACAGTGGAAATCAGATATTCAAATAATATAAGGTTCACCTCAAATTGTAGAAGCAGCAGTAGTGGTCAGAGCATTTCAATTGTTTCAAGAACCCCTCAACTTAATCATAGATTCCATTTATGTTATGCAGTTTATGTAGTGAAGGTATTCCAAAGACTACAAACATCACTTTTAACAGATATTGATAATGTTGTATTCATATCTAATGTGCAGGTGAAGGTTGCTACAACAGAGACAAAGCAGGTGTTTTGATTCCCACATTAAAGTGCGTTTTTTATCCCTGGACTCTGGGCAGAGGGGAATTCATGAGCAGACAAGTTGATCACGACCATTTTAAACACCTTGCTGAGCATGCTTGAGCAGGCAAAATTGAGTCATGCATTTGTTCACCATAATAAACAAGCGTTGATTTGATAATTTCGCATTTCAAAACCTCAAGCAAAAATCATCACAGATACTTGTCCAGACTCTCAGCTTGTGCAAGCCCCTGTGTCCACAGGAGCAGACAATCCAAGAGAATTGCAGAGTCTGCAATTATAGCAAACTGATGTCACAAAATATTCATTCTTCAGAAGGCTGAAGAACATTTCATTTTCTCAGTTGACACTTTCTCAGGTGTGGTCCTCACCTTCTTGCAGACAGGTGAAAGAGCACAAAATGCTGACAAGCTGAGACAATTTTTTGCAACCATTTGCCATACTGGGTGTTCCTCAAAAAGGTGAAAACAGATAATGGCTGAACTTATGTAGGACAAGTCCTTGATACATTCTTGAAAAGTCTGGGTGTTCATCATGATTTTAGCATCCCTCACTGTCCTACAGATCATGCAATCATTGAGAGGACACTCCACACTCTGAAATCCCTTTTGAATAAATAGAAGAGAGGGGAGGCAGGGATCACAACTCAGATGTGATTGAATGAAGTTTTCTATGTGTTAAACTTCATAAACAGTTCCTTTGCAGAACCCATTCCATCAATCATCAAGCATTTTTCTAATAGTACCCAAGCAAAGCTAAAGAAAAATCTCTTGGTTTAAATCTGAAATTCAGAAACCAGTCAAATTGAAGGTCCTTTTCAATTAATAACCTGGGGCGAAGGGTATGCTTGTGTTTCCACAGGTGCAGGACTGAGGTGGTTTCCAGCAAAAAAAACTTGAAGCCCTTTCAGCATCAAGTGGGAGACAACCCCAGGAACAAAGAAGCGAGCACATAGACATGAACTGATGTCAAGGCTGCCATTGAAGGTAAAGACATCAGTTATCTGCTTGCCTCACCTGCTCATTTCACATGCAGGAATTCTGGACTGAATTTTATGCAAATGTGTGAAAGATCACGAACGTTATAGATTTCTCTTGGCTCAGAGATTTCTGTGAGAGGATAAGGCCATTGAGCATGAAGCTCCATTGAATGTTACCCTTGTGCCTTGTCATTTCACTGGTTGCTTTGAGCAGTGTGGTTTTACCTGTGAGTCAGTCCAGAGAAAATGTGCAGGAAACTTTGGCCAATGCATCAGGCCTGGACACCATTTGCATGACTCACTCAAAGCTGAAGAAGTAATTTTCAACATGTTTAGTCCTTTTACCTGTGAGTGAATGGCCAGTTCCAAGAAATATCCCTCAAAAGTTTTCACAATCCATTTTGAATCCAATGGAAAGCTGGGGCATTTGGACAAAATTTTTCCCTGAGGCTCCTTATGAACCTCATGAATTGGAAATCCTGGGCTCAGTGAGGATGGATTTTGTATTACATTTGTTCCTCTTCAGTTAAAACAAAACAACAACAAAAGGACAGATGTTAGCCAAATCACAACATATTTAGAAATGTGACACATTGGTGCAATTTCAGTGGAGTTACGTTTATGCTATCCAGCCAAGCTCTATTGCAATTACCACAAGGGAATTTTTTCACTTGTGGGGACAAGATTTGGTTTACCATCCCATCCAATGTCAAAGTTAGTCCATGCAGCATTGGGAGACTTTTTTGTTGACATTCAATATGATAATGATAAAAGAATACAGACACAGAGAGAAAAGAGCTGTCACTTGGTATGATCCTGGTTGTGATGAAAACTTTTATACTTGGAGAAAAACTTAAAGATTCATAGCAGCTCTTTTCCTGCCAAATGCAGCTGCAGGAGCAGCCTTAAAAGAAACAGATCAAATAGGCTGCTGGTTAAGTAAGTACTCTCATGCTGCCTCTCTCGCACTGAGCAATCTGTGAACTGGAGTTCAAAGTGTGAGACAGGTGACTCTGCAAAACAGAGCAGTGATTCATTATCTTTTACTAATGCATGGACATGGATGTGAGGAATTTGAAAGAATGTGTTATGTGAATCTGATCATTCAAAGTCCATCCAAGAAAGTACATGATATTTGGAGAACTGGGTGGCCAAACTTGGAGAAGAAAGTATATCTTTGCTGAATAGCTTGTTCAGTTGGTTTGATTTTACACCAATGAGGAACGAATTTTTAAAGATAGGTCTTTGCATGTTAATTGGCATGATTTTTCTATATTTGCTTCAGTGTATCCAACGAGCCATGGACAAGGCGGTTAAGGGAGTGGTTTTGGTTCAGAGAGGGGAGATGTGGGAATCAAGAACACAGGGAATATTTCTCTGCCTGTCCTGAAAGCTCCTGACCCCCAGAAAAACATTGTTTTTAACCTCTATCCATGGAGAAAGCTTCCAGAGCTTTGATATAGGATTGGAAGCAACCAGAGTGTGAATTAGATAATAGTGTAGTTATTAGTTGTCACTTGGTGAAAAATATATATTTGGGTTTTATATGATATGGATGTAAATGAAGATTCAAGAGGGACAATTCTGGGTGTTGTCTTAGTTTCCCTTCTTATTCTTCACTTACTCCATCTTCTGCAGTGTTGGGAGCACAACCTTATTGGAGAGAATTAGCAGAAGTGCCAATGTTACTTGAATAGACAAGTAATTAGTTATTGGTAGTAAAGTAATAACAATAGACATTTTAAGAACTTGGTGTCAGGTAATTGGTGTCCTTATCTTGTATAAATTCAAACATTTTGAGCCTCTCAGCACTCTTACTGGGATGTTTTCAAGAGTGCAGAGCCTGTGTTATCCTAGGCCCGAAACAGATGATAAGAGACAATAAACAACCTTTGAAGACCAAAAGCAAGGCCCTTCTGCTTTGTTTGTGGGTGTGACACAGTTTATCAGGGGTTGCTCAGTTCTTGCAACCCACAATGCCAGGGGAGAACTCCACACATGCCCCACCCTTGACCTGCCTACTTATTTCCTCCAGGGCCTTACCTTGCCAGGCCTATACCTCCTTTGCATTTCCTTGCCATTCCTGTCCCTTCCTTTACTCTACGTTGCTTCCCTACACCTTGCATTGCCTTGTTCTCCAGTCTGGAGCCTTCCCTCGGTCTTCCTTCCCTCCACTGCCTTGTATTGACGTTCACACCCATCCCCCACCTAATTTCCCGTCCCATTTGTCCAGGTCAGCCCTTTCATTTCCTTCTAGGACTCTCATTGCCTTGACTACCTGTTGTCACAGTCAGCTCACTCTGATTTCAGGTCCAGTCTTGCCAGGCAGACATGGTGAAATAGAGGGATGGGAACAATAATGATGGTAAAATAACAAATCACAGAAACTGCATGTTTTGAGGGCAAGCTCCAAAGACCAAGGGACGTGGATATAAAGAGTACCTGAGGGCAGGGGTACAATTGCAACACAGACCAGGGACATGACCTTATAACTTCTCCCTTTTCTTTCCTTGTAAAGCCATCACATTTCTTGTCCTGCCCTTGAACCCATCCCTTGCCTTGCATTATTTAGCTCACCCGTCTCCCACCTGGAATCCAACACCCCTTTTCTTCTGGCATTGCCCAGCCTTGCCCTGCTCTGTCTGCTCCCCCAAGGACTCCCAAGGCTTTCACTTAACTCCAGTGTGTGATAAATGGATGTGATTCATGCTGACTAAATTGAAATTGCATCAATATTTTGGAAAAATAATGGGAAAAGTATATGTGATTAGTGTCCTGAAGCAGATGGAGGGTTTTTTTGTAGATGATACATGTGAGGAACAGGATACAAGAATTTCACTCGGCCTTGGGATGGATGAAGTCAGGAAGACTCCCAAACCAAAACTGGCATCAAGACGGAGTTAAGAGAACTCTCAGGGCAGGACTGACCTTGAGATGAAAGAAGTTGGGACAATCCCACATAGGGAATCTAAAATAGATTTTGTTTAATTGGTTTAATTTGTTTAATAGGTTTAATTGGAACATGCTGCTTACTTACATAACCCCAAGCTTAATGCGCATGAGAGACCTGCCAGGTTACCAAGAGGACAGCGAGGAAGACCTCAGCCTTCTTCCAAAAATACCCCCTCAGAGCCCAGAAGACCCCATAGCAACAATGGGAAGATGCACTGTGCACTATAGTGACGTAGATATTAGGAATTGAAAATAGGAGGAGATTTACAGTGAGATATTGAAGAATATGTATTAGCATACTGTATCTAAGTTGTGTTTGGAGCTCTTTGCCTTTTGTAGGTGAAGCAGGGTGGAAAACCCTCCCCATACCCCAGTTTTGCTTATGCTTTATCCGAACCACTACCAAATTATCTTTTTTGTATTTGCTCTATTGTTGCATTGCATAGAATAGTTTGTCTAGTTATTATTTTATACTAGTGCTTTGGTTTACACCACACATCTCTCCTCCTCCCCCAGACCATGGTGCTGAATTACCTGAGATGTCCCCTCCCTTCACGCCTCCCTTCGAGTGTGCTAGTGGCCGTAGCCCTCCGCCCCCTCTGCCTTGGGGCGCCTGGACGGCCTGCCTCTCTCTCTCTCTCTCTCTCCCCCCTCTCCCCCCTCTCCCTCTCTCCCTCCCTCCCTCCCTCTCTCTCCCTCCCGTGCGCTGGGAAGCTACGTGAGTTGTTTTGCAATAAACTGTGAGACGGTTGGTCCTGAGGGAGAGAGCGCTTCTCTTCTTTTACCTCTGTCCTTGTTGGGGTTCTTTAACCTGGGGTCCTCAGCTAGCTGGATTCGGACCTCGGGCTCCCTCTGAAAGGGAACACACTCCTTCAGCTGGCGCTCCAGTGTGGGGCATCCCATGAGGTCTAGACCCACGGTACAGCTGGTTATCCACTCGTGGATTTTATAAGCTTTGGACTGTCAGCTTCCTTGGATTTTTGCTGTTTTTTGCACGGCAGGAATTAAAAGGCGAGTCTGCAGCCTGTCCAGTCCAGGATGGGTCAGTCTCGAGACAGAGGACTTCCTTGCAGCTTCCAGCTGATCCAGGTCACCAGGAGGGGTGAGTAAACCCCACAGGTAGCACTGGGACCCCAGAGAGACTCCCGGGTAGTGGGAGGTCCCCTCCAGCAAAGGGAAAGGGTGAACCCCATGTAAGAGGGGGTGGCAGAACCATGGCACAGCTCTGGCAGCTCTGTGGCAGCGGCAGAGCGCAGAACTGAGCGGGGAGTGGCGGGCAGAGCCGTCTCCGGGCGCAGAGGCTTTTCCGCGAGGTCTCAGCAGTGGGGAGGAGCGGCGGGCAGCGGGGGAACATCACAGCTGCTGCCTTTACCCACGCAAGTTGCAGTTCTACCGGCGCAGGCGGCGCTGAGCCACGGGGCTGCTCCGCCATGTGGCACGGCAGAGTGTGGCTGGTGCCGAGCGGCAGTTTAAAAGCCGCCCCCCAGTTTCCAACAGGCAGTGTTGCTCTGACCTCAGAGTGGGGGAGGAGAAAATGCTAGCCTTTTCCTAGATTGGCTGCGAACTTAAAAGTGTTTGTAAGGAAGGTAGATAAAGTGTGCAGAAAGAAATTTAACATCAATGATGAGTGCCAAACTTTCGGCTGCTCAGAGAAGCCTTTATATTTTAGTTAGAGATTTCCTAAGTAGTGGAGACGTTCGTTTCCAAAAGTCTTTGGAAGAGGTTTGTTCACTGGCTATTCTGGCATTCCCCTCAGCTTACTAAGCAGAATGTACATTCTCTCTCTGCCTGGGACAAAATTGGAGAGTTCTTAACAGCTAAAGTGGAACAGGGAGACAACAGGAGTGGCAGAATTTCTCCCAGTGTTCCTTTTCATTTGTAAAGAACTGCTTAAGAGGGAAACAGAAGGACAGCCTCAACAAACCCCTCTTTCTGTGGCTTCCCTATCTCCTCCTCCAAAACACTCTGCCCCTGAACTGGGGGGGACGCACTAGGCAGCCTGGCAATCACAGGGTTCCTAGCGTAGCCACTCTACCCCTGGCCTCCTGCTTCCCTCTCAGCACAGACACTGGAAGCTGTGCGCAGGCTGACAGAGTACTGTTCCTGTACCCTTCTAACCGAGTCCCTGCTTCCCAATGCTGACCCCCTCTATCCCCAAGCTGGCAGTGACTGCACGTTAGAGTTACAGTGTAACCCCACCCACGTGGTCGGAGGCCAAAATGGCGACGGCCATGTGGAGGAGCCTCTGGGTTGCTCTTCTCCTTCCCACAATCCCTTTCGCCCA
>VWYI01033958.1:0-148581 GCA_013399455.1 Anthoscopus minutus
ACTGAGTAGGTGCAGTATTTCTCAGTAGACAATACTGGCCATCATCACCAGATTGGGATGCTAGGACCGAAAGGATCCTTAGCACATTTACAGATGATATAAAATAGGAAAAGTAGCCAACATGCTGAAGGGCAGGACCAGCATTCAGAATGATCTCAACTAACTGGAGGAAGAAGCCAGAATTGACTTTGTAAAGTTATACAGAGATAAAGTATCCTGCATTTGGGAAGGAAAAGATCATATACAGCATCATAGCTGCAGACTGGACCAGCAGCAGCTCTGCATAAAAAGATTTGGAGACTCTAGGAGACAGCAAGTTCAACAAAAGCCAGCACCCATAAACCACTGAAAACTAACTGCAGTTTGAGCTGCATAAGCTAGAGCATGAAGAGCAGGTCAGGAGAAGCAATTATTCCCCTCTGCTTGCACTGGTGAGGTCACATGTCCAGTACTGCAGCTTTGGGCCACAGAGAGCAGGAGGTACCAGCAAACTGGAGTTCATCCAGAGGAAGGCCACTGAAAGGGCTAACATGCAAGATGAAAGGCATCACTTGTTCAGTCTGGAGGTGAAAAGAACTCCGCTACTGCCTTCATCTATGTAATGGGGAATTATACAACATGTGAAGGCAGATTCTTCTCAGAAAACACAGCAAAAACCCAACAGGCAACAGACACACAATGCCTCAAAGAAAATTCCACATAGACATAAGGAAATTCCTCGCCCTGAGGATGGTTGAGCACTGAACAGGATAGAACTTTAACAGCATCTCCAGGCAACCTTGGAGAATTAAAAAATTTCACCTGGCAAGGCCATAAGCAACCTGATTTAACTTTGAACCTAAAAAAGAAAATGGAGCTTCTCAATCTCCAGATCTATTTTTTCCCCTACATTTTCACGTATTATTGCAACTGAAGCATTCATTCAAAAAAGAAGTCTATAAGTAGTCTATACAGTAAATACCTTCTTGTATAGTATAGAAGATTCTATGTCCAGTTACTTTGCACTGAGTCCACAACTTTAGACATCTCAAAGATTTCAAAGATCTGCCTAAGTTATCAAGATCACTATAGCCATAGCAGCTTTAAGTTACAACATATTCCACAGTAAAATCCATAAAGTGCAAAAATCACTGTACAGAAGCAATACTTTGGGCTCCAGGTGTTCTGAGCATCCTGTATATGTAAAAGGAATCATTTTATCCTCGGTCAATGTAGTCAGCTGATCCAAAATTAAATGTTTCTTCTCATAAGCTACCAGAAAGATTTGTTCTTCAGCAACTGGTATTAATACTGCAATGTACTGACCAGCAGCTGAAAATTCTAGTAGGAAAGGTACATAATCTCACTGCTTTCCTTTTCCATTAAGATTAGAGAGAACAAGAAACTACCAAACCCAAGGTTTATTTTAAAAAGTAACTGAATAATCAGGAAGCAAGCTATGTTAACATCGTTAGCTTATTAACTCAAAATTAAAGGAGCTCAAAACTGACTGAAAAGCAACAGTTCATAATAGGGGAAAAAAGAAGGCAAAACTATAAGGTGTTTTCCAAAGGGAAGGCAAAGAAACGGAGTCTTTCATTTTCTGACATTAAACATAGTGCAAGAACAAGACTAGCTCTGAGTACACAGAAACTGTGAAGTCCTGGGGCATATCCACATCCCCTGATTTTAGCACTCTCTGACAGATAGATGTCAGAGGCTCAAACAACCCACCTGTGCTACTTAATTTTATCAGTCCAGCTTGAGTTGCATAACTTTCCCAATACAGTTTCTACGATGATGAAAAGCCCACATATGCAGCTGGTAAGGAGAGATCCCACAGATTCAGTGTGAGAAGCACAGTCTGATCACATCTCTTAATGTTTGTGAATGAACACTGGACACCTTCTGAAAAGGTGTTGCTCTACCACAAACAGTTATATTTGATATGAGATTTCTTAATATTTTTTAGCTAAGGTGAAGGGGGCAGTAACACTCATTATGCAACCCATGTTGAATTTATAATTGTACTCACTGGAAATAGGATCAATATAAAAGGTCAACTTGCCATAATGCAGTGTAAGACAAAGATAAAGAATAACAGTACTAACCAAAAATGAACTTAGAGTTTATATTCATGGTCTTCCCATTACACTGTCTTTCCTCTGGTTTGTTTTCTTCTTTACCTCCCAGCAGTTTTCTCACGGTACCCCCTTCACAAAGACTTTATTTAAACATCATCTATTCACTTGAGTGGATATCCCAGTCCTATATGCCATCCTGATATATTTATTTTAGACTCTTCTGCTCTTAAGAAAAATCAAGTCAGATGGGTCTGTAATGGATCCAGCAGCAGGACTGGAAATGGAGTCCAAAATCTTAAGAGCAAGAACAATGCAGTTCTGTGTTGATTCATACAAATGTTTTCTACATTCCCTCTAAGCACAAGTCCCTGCATCTTTAGAATCATCAGAAAATTAAACCTCTCACACACTGTATACTTCATGATAAAAGCTATAAATTATGAGTTATAGTTTATATCAGCATATTAATATGTATTAATATATGTAGGTTGAAAAAATGAAATTATTTTGAAAGATTGTTTTCTCATTTCCAAGAATGAAGCAAGTTAATTGATCAATAAATTGGGAAAAAATAATCTTAGCAAGTGTTCTGTATACTGCAGGTTTTTTTCTTTTGATTACTTTGCTTTAAAGTTGTATTGAGAGGAATAATCTGCTTGAAATACAAACATCCATCAGTAAATTTATGAGAAAAAAAAAACAAAGAAAACTATGCACATATTATACATGGAGACATGAGAAGTGCCACCATGAATTCAGAACAACAACACGGCAGTATATGAAGATGTTCACATACAGTACACAGTGAGCGTTAATTTTTGAATCTTTCTTCATATGAAACATGTTAGTAAAAAGGATCCATTATTCCAATGAAAGTATTGCCAAGAATTATGTCTAAAGATAAAGCTGATTTCAGAAGAGGTGAACTTCAGCTTCCCAAATATGATGAAAAGGAAAATTTGAACAATGCTTTGTATATGTATTACCATCCTAGATGAATATTGTCTCAGAGGCCAAAACCAAAAATCTAGCTGAAATCTGGTCTATACAAGTAAGAAATTCAAGGCTAATACAAGGTATGTCTTAGCTACTACTAATGTTCAAAGAACACACAGTAAACATACCATAGAAAAACCAGGTTCATTGAACACAACTCAAGATTCATGGCACCATAATCAGAAATGCATTTTTTGGATACATGCTACCAAGTATATGAATATGAAATAAGCTCTGTTAATATCCATGCCATCTCCTTTGATACATGCATCCTGTCTAACTATTGCTTCTTAGCCATCAGAATTTCTACAGAGAAAATATTCTGTCTGAATGCTTAAATCAGCAAGTCTCTCTCACTTTAAAAAAAAAAAGCAAAACCATCAGACTGATAGCTTAAGATATTTGGTTAAGGAAGCAAGGATTTCCTTTTAAGGAATACTCTACCTTGATCAAAAGCGTACTTTTGGATCCAATTCTCAATCAGAAAAATAGCTTTCTACTTCCCACATACCTATCTTCATTCACTGTTCAGTAACATGGAACACAAATAACTATTTAAACCTAATGCATTTGACAGCTGTATTGTTTAATTAGAGCCATAATTTGAAAGGATTTGCTGCTCTACATAGCTGACTAGAAAATGTATTCCAAATGCCACCATAGTGAAGTCTACATACCATTAAAAAGTCACACATATCTTATAAAATATATAATCTAAAAATAGATTACAAATGTTTCTTCAAACCTTCTGAAATCTAATGGCACACTTCATCCAATTTCACGTTTGGAAAAAAGTTTAGTTACGGAGTGCTCTGCTGTATTTAACCAGCAAATGACACATTATAATGATAATAGGAGACCCTATATGGAGAATATAAGTATGCTTCCTTTGTGAGACTACATTTTGTAATTCAGTTCATGAAACAGATTTTAGAGTTAAATTTCAATTTAAAAAAATTCCAGAATTCCAAGAAATATTTGTAACTTTAGGGAAAAAAACCAGCGTATTTTTCATTTTAAATAAAATTTCAGACTAAAAGTATCTGGTTTTGCAACAGACTAAAATTGTTTAGAAAGAAGCAAGGTACAAACCCTCTTTTTGACACAGCAATGAAAGGAAGGGGTGTTTGCCAGCACTTACAGAGAAGCAATAAATACATATAAATATATACATATATACAAAATATATCTGCACTATATGGGGAGAAACAAAAACAAAAAATCCTTTAGATTAAACACAAACTTTATGAATGCCTGAAGAAGCAGCACACATTTCAGTGGAAAAGTGATTTGTTGTTTTTTTTCTTTTTGAGTCTGGCTTTCTGGTTGTATTCTGGTGAATAGTTTTTAAGTACTATGCCATGTTTTCTTTCAAATGAACGTTGTTGAAAATTCCTGAAAGCATTCTCCAAAGAGCAAGTACACTGACAGCAACGATGAATAAGCTTAGTAATACAGAACACAGCCACATTTCCAAATATAGTGTATCAGCTGGCTTGACAAAAAGAATCATGCCAAAACTGGCAGTGAGGGGTGTAAATGATCCATCTCCCTCTCTAATACTGCTATCAAAAAGCAAATGTGTTGGGTCAGACTTTGAACTGGTTTCCACATCACACACAAAAACAATATTTTAATGAGCTGTAAAATATGCCTCCTCTTGACTTACAGCTTTAAAAAGTGAGCATTTTCACCTAACAGCTTTAATAGGTAACCATGAGAAGTACACACAAAACCCCAGAAGTACTAAAGATCTGCCAAGTAAATGCACTTTTGTTGTTTTATTAAAAAAAACAAAACAAAAAAAAACCCAACAAACCAACACAACTGCTTTAGCATTTTATTTAAGAAATTTAGTACTTATGGTATTAGAGAATTTGACTTCATCACAGGACCACATTTGCTTATGGAAGCCATGCCAAGTTTGCATGATAAAATACAGATCTTTTCAAATAATAGATCAGAAAAAAAATTCCATTTAATCATTAACAAACCCCCCAGCTTTTCACATACACATGACAACCAAGAAGTTCACTGCAGTGCTACATAAAGCTGCAGTCAGGTTTGACAGGAAAAAAAATTAAAAGATCTATCATTAAGCACTGTAAAGACACCTACCTCTCCCTCTCTCTAACTGAGTATAAACAAAAGTTTGCAACCTTTGTTACAAAATTGTGAATATGATCATTGTGCTAAGTAAACACTATGTTAATTTTTAACTGTGCTGATTTTTTAAAAAGATATCCTACATAATGCAGACTACATGGAGTCTGATTTTTTCTGGATGTGTATCTTGCTTTCTTTTCCAGTGGCCTCAGAATCCCTGCAGTGCTCTGCCACCCTCCTCATCTCTTCCAGGACCCCACACTGCTTTCTGTTCCCTCCCCACATGACCACACCAGCCAGGCAGCATCTCCTTTTGCAGGTTTCAGTATAACTGTGCATGTTGGGCAAAACCACCAGCACACATGGTCAGTAACTGACAAAGAGGCCAAGCAGGTGAACTATTCTCAACACAGCTTCTCCTCTAGCAAGCAGCTCAAGTTCTCTTAGAGTACTCCCACTCCACCAAAGTTGATTGAAAACATCCAACAAGCTGATGGGTGAAGCAGGACAAACTGAGCAGCAGAGAGAACTGACAAGCCTCATTCGCTTCAGCTATTACTTTTTACTTTTACAGAGCAGTAAACCAGCTACCCAAAAAATTGCCAGAGTTTCACAATACCAACCAAGTTAGGAATTCCCATAGCAAGAGTTACCTCACCAAGTTTAACTTTGCTTCAAGGACTCAGTACATTTCAATGCAGTATCTTAACATTGTATCTTCTTTAATTCATATCCTAGTAGATGCTAATTACATTATGTTCTCATTATTACATAATAGTTACCACTCCATGAACCTACTTGGCACATATGGGCACAGATGGCAGAGGGGTGCACATCTAGAATCTGTATTAGAAGGATATATATGGGTAAACAAGGGCAGACAAGGAGAAGCCAAGGGAATTCTCAAGCCATGCAAAGAGCAAGGAGAGGTGAGTATTGTAGGTGGCTGTGGGATATGTTCCTTGTCTGCATCAAAAGGGAGGACAGATGAGTGGGACGCCCACAAATGACGTTTGCAATTTCTTTTTCTAGTTTGACTGCCTAGCCCGAGTCCTTTTCCCCTCTGCTTCAGAGAGGGAATTGCATCATCTCTTATATCAAGATATGTTAAGAAGCCAGGGTCCTAAAGGACAAGCTTGATGCTTATAGGCAACTGACAGGACCTCTCCAATCTGTATGTAGAAGACAATTTTACACTTGATATGACCAGTTTTATGCAGAATGTGATCTTTTGCTTCCACTGATCAAGTGTTTTTTTCTCCTAAACTTGAATCTTATGACTGTGGCTAAAAAGATAAATACATTTCAGAGCAAATAGATGAAATCAAGAAGTGTAAGAACAGTGTGGGTGGAGGAAGAGATCTGTGATCTTTAAGAAAAATTCAGCTTATACATTTTCCGTGAATGCTATGTTTTCTTCTGAAAACCACCTACATCATGTCACTTGGAAACCACATTAACATTCTCATCACTCCTAAGGTATTAATTGAAATGTTCCCACTAAATAAATGACTAATTAGTTACTGATTCAATCCCTTTCCCCCCAGCTCTTTCACCTTTGATGTACTCTACCCCTTCTTGCAATTAATTCTCCTCTCCTGTGACCGCCTTTTCCTTTTTCTTCCACTTCCTCTACAAACTTGTCCCAAAAGCTGTTCTAAATACAAATGTCATTGCAGGTCACCGTCTGCGTATTTTCTTTCTCCAGCATGTCTCTGTTCTTCTGTTTCAGTTGCAAGCTCTTTTGGAAGTTAGACCTTCTGTGACAGTATAGAGTAATTATAACAAGGCAGAGTTTTTTTAAGCAGGATCTGAAGTATTTCTGTAACACTGATGACAATGCTGACAAAAACAACCTAAAGAAAGCACTAATAAGATTAATAATAGTAAAATATATTTTTTTCCACTTATGATTGCATTCCACTTAAAATACAATGTGAATTTATGTTTTTCTTACAATTTCTTTGAAAAGCTAGCTTTAATACACGTGCCCCTCGTGGCAAGATGCTGTACTTAGAATCAGTCCAATGCACAACACAACTAACACAGAGTGCCCTAGGATCTTCCGCTCTCCCAAACAACTTGCATCCCTCAAACACAGTCCCTCTTTGCTAGTTAATCTGAACACTCTAATCTATACAAAATATAGGCTAGCTGCTTAGGCTTTTCATTTGAACATCAAGTCCAGAAAGTCATCTCCAGCAGCAACCCACAGCTCCAGGATACACATGTTCAGGAAGAGAGAGATCTTGGAACACACATATATTGGTTACACGCTGAAGATTTTTTCCAGTTCCATCTTAGGAGGTTCTGCTTACCATTGCCTCTCCCTAAGTGTCTGCTTCCTGGATTCAAGATCCCCCAAAGTCGTAGGTCTTCCTCCACAATCTTGTTGATTGAGAAACACTTACTACATTCCCTTATATCTTCCCATCTACAAAGAACTGCACTGAATAGCATCCATCATCATCTTGAGGAATAGTGAGAAGTTGCTCTGCTCTGTTCCTATGTAAAGGCTACCGTTTCCATCCTTAACACAGCATCCTTTATTTTTCTTCTCCCCTCACCCAGTCTTTTACCAGAGGAAAAGTAACAGTGGCAGCAACCAAGAGCAGGCCACTTAGAGACCTACAGGAAAAGCACGACAGAGGGATTTTCTCCAATCTGTTCATGCTGCTTCTTGTGGCCCAAGATGCCATGTAGTAAGCTTCCCTTCTTTAGGAGGCCTGCGAAATTATCCAGGGCAGCTTCTCCTACTTCATACACAAACCCACTTTTATCTTTTTTCAAAGACCTGATTTAAACATATGATCTATTTGCAATAGGACTCTGAATATTTTGCCACTCAAGTAAAGCAAATTAAACACGTTGTCACCATCTCTTCTTAACAAGAACAGTCTTCCTGAGAAAATGTCTTTGAAAGCCTCATGTCTTTTGATTCAGTTATTTCCTTCCCATACCTTTCCTCATCTTTCTCACTTAGCAGATGGCTTTTATTCCGTTCAGGAGGTAGATATCATTTACCTCTGTCTCCCCTCTCTGGAATACTTGCTTCTCACAAGCATCTCTTTTCTTCAAAGAATCTACCACTCCAGTGGTTGTAAGCTTTGCTGCTTTCTAAAGCAGACACAGTACCATATGAAAAGTATGATCATCTAAATAAATGGAACTGATTAAGAATAAATTTTTGCCCTCATGGGGAAAAAATAAGGACTGATACTAAAATCGTCTCTCTAGTCTTCACTAATGAAAAGAACTTACTGGCAAAAAAATCATTAGAAATGTATGTCTATAGTCTTAATGCTTCCAAATGAATGCTTTCTCTTCCTACAAGATGGGTTTAAGTACAGTTACAGTATATGTATGCCACTGCTTTAAAAACAGCTAACATCAACTAAGTAAATTAAAAAAAAAGTTAGATACCATTTTTGCTTTTACACGTATTCGAAAAAATTCAATTCCTGCAAAGCATCTGTTTTTCAGTTAGACCATCTTTGTACTTAATTCTTCACATGGGCTGTTTACTAAGGCATAACAATGTCACATGATTGACAACTGCTACAATAAACCCAGATATAAAATACATTTTGATTGTTTGTGAGAACCATACTTAGATGTTTTGTCCTGGAAGAGCTGTTTGCTATAACACTGTAATCCCATAAGAAACACTCTCAACATATAAAAGAATCTTAAACAAAACCAGGAAGATTAGTTGTTGTCTAGATCTAGCCTCCCAGTGGTCATTAAAGAAAATTTCCCAAATGGCAAAACCATAAATACAGAAATGTTAATATGGACCAAAATATTTAGTAGCCAGTATGTCATAGCTACACAAGACTTATAGTTAGAAAGTTATTTTGATGCTACCTGTTACCCTGTGCACATACATACTACATAATGCTTAAGCAAAATGTTCATCTGCTAAGACATGAACTAGTAATTGTGCTACCTTTGCTGTGCTTAAACAGCTTTGTAAAGACCTAAATATTCCACAATTTTCAAAAATAGGTCCTATGATGGCTTAACACAACCTGTTCTACTTGCCATTGCAATGTGCCAACAAGCCTCACAACCACTTCAGCACATCATTTCAGACAGCAACTCCATGGCCGTGCTGGCACATTTACCAAGTGTCTTCATGGAAATCTCAGTATTAATGATGACTAATGAGATCAAAAAACTAGGACCTGTTATCACCATTTCCTGCATTTTGCTTAGTCAGACTACTTTCCAAAAGTAAAAATTTTTTTTTACTTACAAAATTAAAAAATTTATTCACACTGATGACTATGAAGGCACAAAGGTGCAAGTTAAAATTAAGCAATACTTCATTAATGGAGGTGCAACAAAACACTGACATTCAATATATTGCTCCATAGTGAACAGCTAAAAGCAGACAATCTGTCCCTGTTCAAGACAGCTGATGTGCTTTGTAATTTTGGCAAAGCCTTGCATGCAATTAGGACTTTAGGATGATGCTATCCAAGCATCTATTTCCATGGCAATTGTTATTTGACCCAAAATGCACATTTCACATAGCTTTGTCTTGGTCACTAAGAATTATAGTAATTTCAACCACCAAAAAAGAGGCAGCACCTCTTTAAATGGGGGAAAGAACTACTAATAAAAATTTAACCCATTTTTCCACTTGCTACTGAAAAAAAAAAGTGTGTATGTATATAATCCACTTTCTTTTCAAATACTCTAGAATACAAAAAAAAGACTGATGCATATTGATACATATCACTACATATTTACTGTGACCTGCTTCATGCAACAGGTCAGAGCAGAAGGAAGGGAGACTGGCTGATTAGCAAAAAAAAAAAATTCTTGGGTATCACTGTGTAGATTTTCTTTAAGCTCTTTTTTAATTGCATTACAGTCAATAGCATAAATAACACATAACTAGGCAATAACATATATTCCAATTAACTGGATTGTCTCAAAGGAAGAGATTTAAAGCTGAAGACACTTAATGCCAAGGACTACTGTTTAATTGCAACAATAATTCCATGTAAGTGGAATGCCCTCAAGCAACTTAGTAGCAATCAGGCCCACAATTATTGCCATGCACTGAAAAATTCTCCTCTCAGTTCAGCTTAGTTTTTGTTTTAACACCTTTGCCTACCCTCTGCTTTCTACACATACTTCAACTCCAGTATGATTTACTACTGCCTCCTACACTGCTGCTCCCTTCCAATGAGACAATTACATAGGGCACTCATACTGACAAACCACGGCTCCAGCCTGGGCAGAGGCTGCACGTCCTATGGAGGGTTGGCAACAGTCCTTGCACCCTTCTCATGTAACCAGTTCTCATGTTGAAGTCACATCTCCAAGCAGCCAGGTGATGCAGATATAACCACATAGCAGATACACTGCCTATATTTTATTGAAAAGAACTTACCAGCCACCAAGTCTTTGCAATACGTACACAAAGTTACAAAAAAATCCCTTGCAAATCGCTCTAATGAAAGGGAGGAAGGAAATATGATATCCAGAGCAGAAAACAAGTTTCACAAGCATTAAGACTTGTTCTAGGCTATGTAGCAACACATGCAATTCTTGCCCTCAAAACGAGTTTCATTATATATTCATGTCTTGTACCAACTTAAGTTGGCTTAATGTTTCAATACCACTGCTGGAAACAAAAAAAACCCCACTCAAGTATCTATATTTGGACACTGAATTGACATTACCCAGTGTGCCCAATTAAAGTGTGCTTGAAATTATAAATATCTGGATTCAGTTATAGTCTCATGTTGCATCCTGGAATACCCTGTCCTTAAAGGGATTATAAGCAGTTTTAAAGTAACTGCTGTATTTTTTTTTAGCCAAGTGTGAAGCACAGCTGTTCCATCAGGCTTCTGGAGCAGATGAATTCCTTAAAGATGTAGTCAGAGGTGGTACTGGCAGTACTTCACCCTGACCAAGAGAGTTTAGTATCACTACTAGACCACAACAAACAAAACATGGTCCAGAAGTGTTTAATTAATTTCCAGGGCTCTCAAGCTGCAGTCAGGAATCAGAGCAGAAACTAGTGTGAACAACAAAAAAACAAGTTTGGAGAATTCCACTGGGTATTTGTGTGTCTCTTCTTAACCTTTCCAAGACATGGGAAGAGTTATGCCAGTTAATGGGCTTACTATTAAATTATACTGTGTGCCTTGTACACTTCTGAAAGACACCTGACAGATCACAGTTGCACAGAGGCAAAAAGTTTGGAGTGGCACTCCACCTCCACGAGAATGTGCTGCTCTTTTACCCACACAGAGGGTACACCTGGCCTGCCTTCTTGCTCTGGGTGCAGAGCAATCAGCTCATTGTGCACATATATACAGAAATCTATCACTGCTCATTTGTGGAGATAGTGAATGAGCATTACTGTCATTCATTTCACATATATTCATTCCATGTGAAGTTGGAGGAGAGTTGAGTGCTTTGTTACATAGCAAGGTTGTACAATGGTTGCCAATGTATAAACTGTAGCAGTGCACAGATTAACTGCAATGCAATTGAAAAGGAATACTCTGGAGACGCTCCTTAATAGCTTGAAAGAAACATTTTACCAATGCATTTATTACAGAGCTGCTTCTTTTGCTGGCAAACCCTTACAGAAGGGATCACAGCCCTTGAGCCCAGTTACGATTACACTTCAATTCACTGCAGTTTTAGTGTCCTCAAACCACCCAGGCACTCTGCATTTCTAAATCCCAGAAGAATACTATTTGACAGTTGGGTAAGGAACTTCTGACAACATTTAAGAGTTATGCACATTGAAAAAAATTTGAGAAGTTTCTGCTATGAATGCCTGATAAGTGACATAACTGAGGGCTTAACAACCATCAGAAAGTCTTCCAAACCCACTTGCCCACTCCCTAGTTAGTGGTTAAAATAGTGATTATTTCAGGTGTCTAGAAATTTCAGGTAAAAGACTGGCAGTTTTCTGATCTTTTTATTTTAGACCCTGAAAATGAAGCAGCATATTCTTTCAAGCCCCTTCATACCTTCTGGCATTCATAGTTGGCAACCTGAGGCCCTACAGTCACTTCCATATTTACTCAAACTCTGCAGTGGGTTGAAATAAAGAAGCTTTTAAGATATACATTTACTGGGCTCTAAGGAACAAGAAAGACACAGCAGTATTAAGTATTACTTAGCTTCATCCCTGAGCTTTCAGATGTTTGATAAAGTAATAAAATGTATACAGACTGTAACGTACTGTAAACTGCCATCATCTTCTCAGAATGCTAATCCTCACAATTTAGAAGAATGATAGGAGAACTGCTGGGCAGCACTATTTTTTTTTGTATGCTTGCAGGTGACAACACAAGCCAAGGCAGAAATATTTTAAACATTTATTTTAGCATACACATTACAGAGTGAGCACATTGCCCGCTCCAGTTCTAAAATGTTCTGAAATATCTAGGAAGGACATATAACTTTCTGAACAAAGCCCTCCTCTCTGCATTAAGGCAGAAAGATTGACCAGCATGTTTTCACAAGGTAACTGCCTCTAGTATACTAATAAACTGTTAACATGTCTGCTGAGATTCTGTTTTCCTGCTCTGTCTTAATTTGGTGCACACAGACATTTCACCAACCTATCCCTCTGAACCCCATCCATGCACTGAATCACAGAGGAGGGCGGACCAGTTCCTACAAGTAGTATTTGAGAATGTTCAGATAAGAGAAGAAAAGATTTCTATAGTCTTCCTACAAATCTCTAGGAAGCCTGAGCTTGCCTTGCCTCTGACCCCTCCAAAATGAGATTTCAATGTTTTTATTTCTAAGTACCTTCCTTCCTAGTTTCCTGGGCCTATCTCATTCCTGCACAGCCATCAAAGATAATCCAATTGTGCCAGATTCCAGCAGTTGGGAATTCCACTGGGATTTCAACAGTCCCAGGCCCCTGCAGACCCCACACCTTCCATCTCATCTGAGACCTGCATGGCCTCCTGTGCTGCAGGCAGCAGCCTCAGGGCCTGCTCTCACAGCCACAGCCCCATGTCTCTCATCAGCAACACCACCAGGTCTCCTTCGGCCATAAAAGACCACACATGGACATTGTATTATCCAAAAAGTACCTGCAACACTTGCAAGATGATACTTGTATCCACCAGCTCAAAATGAAAATTCGTTCCTACCAAATATAATTTCACACAAGGGAAAAAACAGCAGCACAACTCCAGACAAGACTGGCTGTTAGTGTTATAATTCTCTGCTCTTGTGGCTAAGTTTCCTGCTACCACAAATAGAACCATTATCTACAAGTCTGGCAAATTTGTAAATAGATAGAGACGACTGCTACTCACACCAAGTAATTCTTCCTGAGAGACACAAAGGGCAGAACTGAATACTAACACCAGGGCTGTTGTAGCAAAGATGCACCTGATATCTTGCTGCAGGTGACACTGGTGAATCTCTACCCATCAGAGGAAAATTAATTCTGGGAGCAGCAGTACTTTCCAAGACTAGACCACTCACGTCCTAGGCCTTAGGCCAACATGTCATATATGGTCAGGACAGAAGTCTGCAGAAATGTGCTCAAACCAGATTTCTGTTATTAACCTCATCTACCATTTGAGAGTTTTCTGGAAAAAGACACAACTTTATCTTTACAAAAGGTAAAATATTCTTCAAAGTTGCACAGAATTTTGCTGTCTAGGAGTGCTACAGTAAAACCCAGTGCGACAAATAAAACCAGCATCACTACACTAACTTTCCACTTTCAAACTAGGCATGCACCATGTCTTTTAGACTACAATCACTGTTTACTAGTTTGCAAAGCTTTTGGCTGCTCATATCATTATATGAAACTCTACACTATGCCTCTAAACCATTTAGAGAACAACTCTCAAGACATCACAGAATAGAGTAAGCAATTTTTGTATTAGTCTATTCATTTTTTTCTTCTAAATGCCCAAACTCAAAGTGCAACAGGCCAGTTTTTTATATTTAGGCATGGATTCAAAGACTCAGTAAGCCAGAGAAACAGGTTGTAAAAGCCTGGCATCCTACAGTGACAGAAGGAAATCATAATATTATCTATCATTGTCTTGAAAACAGGAATTCTATTTTCAAATAGGGCATTGACAAATGCAAAAATTGTAATTTCATGAGACCTTACAGAGCTTACTGTTCCCAAGCATCAGCTGGAAATAAGTAACTGCTTGAATGCTGCCTTTTGGAAATAGGGGCAGAGAACAGACACAATCTGAGTCTGACAACTACATGAAAACTCAACAATCATTTTCTGCAACTCTGAGTTTTACAGTTCTATTAGTGTACTCACTGTATCAGCACACAGAGCTTCTCAAATCTGACAACATCCATTTTAGTGGCTCCTGACTGACAGAATCAGGTGCAGCATACTCCAGAGGGAATGGATGCTTCTCTATTTTAAGTAGAGTTAATATATTAATATGCTATCAATGCAACTCTGCTTAGCAAAGGGGAAGATTACACATTGTAGGTGGTCATCCAAAGTAACCAGCCATTTCTTTCTTCACCAGCCAACCCTTAACAGTTTCTGCAAGTCTAAAAATACTATCCCAGCATGCAAAGTTCCTTAGGCAAAGAAATTCATCCATACACAGCTCTTCTGCTTCCTGCTAAGATCCATTTCATTTGAAAAAGGCAGTTTCCAAACAAAAAATTATCCAGCTGCAAGATCATAGATACATACACACAGACATCTATATATATATGTATACATACATATACACACACGACAGCCTCCAAACATCAAGATATATCAGGAATATCCAAACACAGACTTACAGAGGTTACAGTTGGAGTCCACAATAAGACTGCTGAAATCTCTCAGTCACCAGTTTCCTGAGTCCCAGCAGCTCTAGCCATGCCACCTGGAAGCTCATAGACCATCCAGATGCCATGGTCTCTACAGTGGAGACTGACCCAGAAGGTTGTGAGTCCTATTTTGAAAAGTCAGTTTTGTTCATGTAAAAAACTAAACCCTGGACAAATTGGTCATGGACTTTTAGATACAGTCGAGTAGCAATTTCTGACTAACACATTCAACAAGAAAGAAAGTATGCAGGTGCATTAAAGAAATGCTTTTGCATAAAGCGTTAAATTGACAAAACTGAATAAATAAACCTGTAAATAGGTGCAGGGAACCAGCTTAGACTGGAAGATCTCAGCATTTTATCACTGGTTTTGAAGAAGTAAGAAAACCAACTTTATGAACATTGATATCAGTCTCTGTCCCGTTCTATCAAAAGAATGGAAGAGCATATTGGTGACAATTCATCACATTCCAGTGAAAGTCTGAAAAAAAACAAATGTTAAAACCAGAATAAGGAGTAGTGACTACCAATGTAGTAGAACAGAACCATTTTAACAAACCCTGAAATGCTGTCTGTACAGATATCAAAAATGTAACAAAAGCATCTCTATGTCCAACATCTTCTCTTTTGAAAATGATAAATGATATTCTGTTGTTTTTTTGAGGAAAAAACATAACATTGAATGCTAAAACAAATCTTATACAGCTGCCTGGAACTAGAGATTTGATGCACAAGGGTAACTTAGCATTTGTTAACTCAGGCATCTGTTCATGGTTTCACAAAACGCACTCTAGCGGCCTACGACTTTCACTTCTTCTAAGAGTACACAACTGAAAACTGAAGGATGGAAATAAAGCTATTCTGCTACTATTCCATCATTAGAAAGATCTTAAGAGGTGAGACTTTCAGTGATCACTTCTTCCAAGCTCAGGAATGCTCCATCCCTACGTGCAGGATGTTAAGTGAAGGTGGCAGGTCTGCATCAATGGACAAGACACTTCTGACTCAAACAAAGAAACAGAAGAGGTGGAAGCATGATCAGTCTACTGAGGAGAAATCAGGGTACTGTTTGAGCATGCAAGGGTGGGGACAGGAAAGCTAAACCCCATTTGAGTAGAATCTGACAAGGGACAAAGTACAAGAAGGATAGTAAGAATGGCTTCTACAGGTCCATCAGGAGCTAAAGGAAGAAGACATACGGCAAGGCTTGAACCTGATGCTGAATGGGGCCAGGAAACCTGATGACAAAGGATACAGAGGAAAGACTGGTACTGCATGTCTTCTTCAATGACAAGACTTGCCTTCAGGAATCCCAGGCCCTGAGATCTGATGTAAGGGAGACTTATCTTTAGTGAAACAGGATTGGGAATACAAACATTTAAACAAACGTTAAAAAAAAAATCTCACACTAAAAGGGACCACTGGAGACTAACTTGTTCAACCCCCCTGCTCAGGCAGTGTCACCCAGAGCCAGCTGCCCAGGACCATGTCCCGACAGCTTTTAAATATCTCAAAGAATGGAGACTCAGTCTCTAAACAGTACTCAGTTACCTTCACAGTAAAAAGTATTTCTAGATGCTCAGAGAGAACATCCTCTGTTGCAGTTTGTGTCTATTACTTCTTGCCACTGGGCACCCCCGAAAAAACTGGCTCTGCCTTTTTCTGCGCTTTCCCTTCAGGTATTTGTACATACCCAGAAGATCCTGAAGAGCCTTTTTTTCTCCAGGCTGAGCAGTGTCAGCTCTCCTAGCATTCATATGAGCAAAATCCCTTAATCATCTAAGTGGCCCCTCCACTGGCCTCTCTTCAGTAACTCCACTGGGGAGCTCAGAACTGGACACTACACTCCAGATGTGGCCTCAGCAGTGCTGAGAGGAAGGAAGTCATTAAGCAACTAACCCTGATGGGAGAGCAGTGGATCTGCTCATCTCTACACTGGTAAGGCTTTTAACAACACCTATCATCACATATACAGACAAGCTGATGAACTACCAACTAAAACAGTGGACAGTGAGCTGGACTGAAAACTGGCTGCACTGCTGGATTGAGGAGGTTCTGGTGAATGGCACAAAGTTCAGCTGGAGTCCAGTCACATCAGCATACCCCAGGGATTAGTACTGGAACTAACGCTGATTATCATGCTTACTGATGACTTGAGCAGCAGACAAAGTAGACGTACGGTCCTACAAATTATATAATTGCAGACACCAAGACACTGTTCATTTCAATTACCTAGAGGTAAACTTGTAAAAAGAGACCTTTCAGAAGTCCTTGTCAGAAATATTTCAATACAAAAATTCTTAAATGCAAAATCTCCTTCTCTCAGTTCTTGAAGTTATTATGTGGCTACATCTATAAACTATCATCAAATAAAGATAAAGAAGTACCTCCAACAGTGGCCACAAAGAGAACCCCCATAGGACCTGTCAAGGGGAGAAAACAGCCTGCACCTTATTCTTGGTTGGCAGCAACCCCTTCCCACAAAGTAACTCATCTTAGCATGAGAACTGGCACATCAGGCATGACCCAGCATACGGGAAGTTCTGGACCAGCAATATAGGTTCTGTGGAAGTAGAAATCCACACACCACATCCTCTTCCTACTCTGCTGAAACACTCACTACTTGAAAACTTTGGGCACTAGTGCTACAAAGCATTAAAGACAAAGCAAGATTAACTAAGAAATACAAGCAGCATTTGTAATGTAGGAGACTCAGTTTTATTGGCATGATTCCATCATTATTTATCAAAATAACTACAAACACATAAAAAGCACAACCTACAAACTGATCTGCATGCAAAAGGCTAAAATCAGGCAGCTAACACAAGAGCCCCAGAGACTGACCCTCCTCCTTTCAGGTTATCACACCCTTAACAGAAACAATAAAAAAGCAACTGAATAGAACTAACAGACTTTACAGTCTATCTTGAATTACAAAAACAATTTTGGCCTACATTAAAACACTAGTTGAAAACCACATGTCCAAACACTACTGTAGACACTTCCAGGACAGGTTAGCCAATTCTTTTGGAGATTTTGGGAATACATCCAATAATAAAATAAGACAACTAATCCATCGTCCCCAAGTACATAACAGACTTTAACATCAGGCTCAGAAAATCCTTCTGAAAAGTAAAACGATATCTCTCAAATTCAAAGTTATATTGCATTTTGATTCCAGAAACATGTATTTTCCTTTATTTCTGCTTTATGTATTACCTACATCTGGCCAACTTCAGAGCCTGTAAACACCAGTACTGGAGATAAAACAGATCTCAAGCACAGTCATTCACATCTCTGCATGATTCAGCCCAGGTTAGACATACAGGTGGAATCCTCCTGCAGTGATAGGTCTGCTGCTCTGGCCTGGTCACAGAACCCAGAACTGAAATGAAAGAATACAGCTCTAATTCTTTCCTATTTCAAAAAAAGAAAAAGGATTAACAGACTACCTGAACAGTATGGGAAGTAGTAAAGAAAGGCCAGGGATAGATGGAGCAAGTGGAATAGTCATTTGTTAGGAGATGTAAGCAAGAGGCAATGTAGGGCAGAGCAGCTAAAAACAGAAAAAGGGAGCAAAGAAGGTTAAAGCAGAGGAAGGGCAAGACCAAAAATGCAAAGCAATGTTAAAATACACTTGGGCATTAAACCACCTCTTAATTGCTACAAACACAAGTCTAGCTCCATATAGACAATACTAAGGCCAGTCAACAGTAATGGGCCATTTTTATGGAGCAATGAAGAATTCCTGCTGTACTTTTAGTTTTCAGATGTTCTTTCTCATATTTTATGTAACAGTCTAAGTTAAAAACATTATTAGTCATCTAAAGCCAAATCTAGGATGCTGAAGTGTCTCTACTAAGTTATCTGGCAAAGGATGGTCAGAATCAAATAATTCCCCTTTACTATAAAAAGCTGTACCACCACAGGTTTGTCAACTATGAGCACAAGCCCAAAGCATCTTGAAAACGGGAAAGACTGAACTACTGCTGTATGCACTGCATACATCTACTCTGCAAAGAACAAACTGCTAATCCTGTTACAGTGTAAGGTTAAGGAAATAATGATGGTATATAAATGCTACTGTGATACTGGGAAGAAGTCAGTCTACAGAATATTATCAAAAGAAGCTACTAAAATTAGCTAAATATTTGTTTCATACACTTACAAAAAACACCAGCTACAACAAATTTAGCTAATTGTTGCAAATCAAATTCCAAAAGATATTTATTCTTATAAATAGAATCAAAGAAAACATGACTTCAGATACTTGAGGTAGTACAAATCTACTAAAACAAGGAAGTCCTGTCATTTTGACATTATCTCCCTCCCCACCAAGTTGAACCTAGCTTGATACTAAGCACAAGACTGCCTCATGCATTAAATATAAACTTCTGGTAAGAAATTATTAATTTGAAGGTAGCACAAAATGCTGAAGGGCAAAATAAAAAGTCCATATCCAACAGAACAGTTCAAAAAAAGTCTGTATTTCTTAATTCACTTTTATCAGCTTGCTAATTCAGAACTATTACATTATTTACTATAGGTTTGTCCCTATACCCCTTGATCTCCCATTAAAGCTTTATTAAGCAGATGGAGTGCTTCTTACTATCAACACCTGACTGATGTTTCAAGGGAAGATAGTTTACTAACTATCCACAGGAAACAAGCTCTTAACTCCCTCGCCTCTCTCTTGAATCAGACCCTCAGACAGCTATTTGACCAGAAAAGAAAAAATACTTATTCTTTGACAAAAAGAAGCTGATAAACTCTACCAATTTGCCAACCCACTTTTGTAATTTCATTTTTTTGCTTGAATTTTGCTCCTCCTGAAGACTCCCACAAAAATTTTTTTCCCCGAATTCCTTCAGAGAATTAATTAAAAACCTTAAGTACTGTCTTTACCTGCATGTTCCTAAATAACGTTCTTAATTTAGAAAATAGTAACCTCACTTGATACAATATAACTCCTAATTGAGTATAAAGTAAGCCAACCGACTTCAGCCATCAGAATGGGCAGACTTAACAGAACCGTTCAGGTTTCCAAAAGCTTAAGCCACAGTCATCATGAGGTCTCCTGCATCAAGCACTATGACAGCCTACTGGAAAAGATACAGATCCCTTAAATTGCCTCTTTTTTTCTTTTTTTTTTTTTCAAAGAGAAAGCACTGAAATACTCACTTGCTAAGAACTACACAATTTATCAAATTAACTACATAACCAGCGCCACTATGATGAAGTATTACGTGGGTAGACATGTCTAAATAGATTCATTACAATGAAAACATCATCAAGACTTCCATACAGAGAGGCATATTTTTAATTTCTGTACCATATTGAAATCAAAATTCTATTTCAAGGCACATCTAACTTCAATCAGAGACCAGGCCATCTCTGGAAATACTGATAAACAGATTGCAAATTATTTCAGGGTTTGTGGCATTTCTTCCCCCAACAGCCTAAATCTATTTCTCAGCACACAATGTCAAGTATGTGTTTTCAACTGTACTGCGATATATACTTCAATCCCTGCTAAACATAACCGAAAACTTTATTAAGGCACAAGCCAGCATGCTTGAATCTCTACCATATTAAGTTACTTAATTGAGCAAAAATATCAGGAAGCCACCCCTGCCTTTGAGCCCATCATGCCTTTCCCTCCAAGAGCTTGTACACTGGCTTACTATTTTATACCAGGAACCTGATAGTGGACATACAGAATATCACAGTTGTTTACTCACCTCCAAAATACTTAGGTTTCATTTGACAGTTATGAGATTACAACAACTGAAAGAAGAAAACACTTGCGAGACGTTAAGCTAACACAGTGGCAATTTTCAGAGAACAAAGCTGTCCCTTCAATAGACAGGTGCTTACATTACATGCTTTTAGAAGGGACAAAGACAATCTACTTTCAGCTTGATCTCAGAAGCAAGCTTAGGTTCCAAGAACAAGTCGTCCAGAAGAGCAAATACCAAGCTTGAGGCAAGAGCAGCTTTGAAACGTGTGGGACAACTTCCAAAAGCAAGTACTGAGATTATCCTGATACGTGAATGTAGGGTAAAAAACTGTATGCCAAATTCAAAATTTGGGAATTTGCTAAGAACTGAAGGCAAAGCACAGCCTCAGCTCAAGCAATCCTAATCAAGTGCTGCTGGGTAAGGAAGAGGAAGAAGGGTAGCTGTTGCAGCAATAGGGGAAGGCTGAAACACCGAGGCTGTTTCAGGAGTAACACCCCTGTCAATAAACAGTTTACGATTTATTCTAATTTTAACTCGCCTCCCTTTTTACCTCCAAAGATTTAACCCCTTTACTAAAGCAGGCTGCAGACAGGGCGAGAAAGGAAAGAAACCGGAGCACTCTTTTCCAGCCAGAGGAGGGCTCTGAGGAGCCACACACCCGCAGAGCCGCCCCTGAGCGAGACCCCGAGAGCTGGGGGCATGGGAGGCTCTATGGGAAGCTGAAGTAGGAGCAGAGTAATCAAACCATACCACATATTAAAACAAAACAAAACAAAAAAAACCCTACATCACGGGGAAAGCAGTTTTAAGCCATTTGCTTTGCTCTCACTTCTATCAGCCTCTCGAGGGGGAATGAGGCAAGGGAAAACGCCAGCGCCGAACGAACTCGGCCCGCCCACGGCAGACCCGGGGGACGCGCCGGCCCCTCCGGCCGGAAAGTAGGAGAGGGAAAGGCCTGGGCGAGCCGCGACGGAGGCTGCGGCTCCCAGGGAAGGAGGCCCGGATCAGCCCGGCACCGGCCACGCGGGGAAAGGCAGGGGCGGTGAGGCCAGCAGAGCGCGCCCCGGGGCGGCGGGAGAGGGCGTCCGGAAAGAGAGGCGCCTCCTGCGGTGAAGGAGGCAGCGGAGCGGAGCGAGCCCACGCCGCCCGGAGGGTTGCGAGGAAGGGCCCGCGCCGCGCCTGAGCGAGGGGCTGCGGCAGGGGAGGGGGCCCGGAAGGCCCCGCCCCTCCCGCTCCTTAGGCAGCCAATCCTTCGCCGCCGACCTCAGAAAGGGCACGGCAGCCCTCCCATTGGCTGTCATTCAGTCCCTGTTGGCCCGCCTTCAGATTTCTATTGGTTTCTGAGGCTCGCAATCTTCCTCTTTAGCGTTCCGATTGGTCCGCTCCCAGAGTGCGGCAGCACGTCGGCCTCCTGCCACGGCTCGGCAGTCGCTGACGGAGCCGGGATTGGGCGGGCGGCGGGGGCCGCCGCCGCTTCCCATTGGCGGAACCTCCGCGCTCGCGCGCTGCGCCTTTGCGACGTGATGACGCAACGCGCGGCCTGGCCTGGCTCCCAAGATGGCGGCGCGCAGGGCGCGGAGGCCGCGCTGTCGCTGAGAGGCCCCGTGCTCCTGTGCGGCTCCCGCTCCCCGCGAGCCCTGTGAGTGCGCGGGGCCCGCCCGGGTCGCCTGCCGGCGACAGCCGCCGCCTGGGGAAGGGAAGAAGGGAGCGGGGAGGCCGGGCTGGGGAGCGAGCGCCTCCCCGGACACTGGCAGCCCCGTCTACGGCGGGCGGGCGGGTCCGAGAGGAGTTGAGCATCCCCGGCCGGGTTGGGGCTGCAGGGGCGGAGCCGTGGTCGGCGAGTTCTTCTCAGGTAAGGTATAAAAAAACCGCGATCGAGCTCTGGAACACTCCTCCAGTTTAATGTGGTGCGTAAAAAGGCAGGGAAAACTTACAATTATTTCCGGCGTTGTAGTCTGGCTTGGGACGTTTGAGATGGTTCATTTAAGACGTTTGCGGGTGATAGTCTTCGTTCCTAGTTCCGTATTCGGTAATGCTTTCGCTCCTTTATAGAAGCAGATCTTGTCGCTTCAGGCGCTTTTAATGTTAATTGGTTTTTAAGCGCTCTAGAAGTTAGCAAAATATTTTGTAAGGAAGAAGGATTGTTACAGTTATAAAAAAATAGCACCTTTCTAGTAAATATGGGAATGTGTGGTCGTGGCCTGGCGCGCTTTTGTTGATTCTGGAAATAGTTTTTAGTAACCATTTACTTTTTCTTGACAGAATTGAGATCTGTCTGTGACCGATACCACGAGTTGTGAAGGTGATTCCAAAACCACCCTGAGGCAAAGACAGTTTCCTTTATTCTGAAAAAGAGAAACTTTTTGAAGGTGAGCGAGGATGGTAGGCATCGTTCTGTTGCCGTTCACGTGATCTTCCGTTTTTGGAAGGGAAACGTCTCGAAAAGTAATAGCTGATTTTAACAGTTTTAAGTTTGGGTCTTCCTCTGACTGTCTTGCTTAGAAGGAATATATTGCATCATATGTTAATCACTGTCTGTTATGCAAACCTTTGCAGGTGACTGCAATAATCTGTGCGTAATATCTGTAGTTAGTTGAATTGGAGTAAGAGCAGTTTCGTGCCTGAAAGAAATAAAGACATCAAGTGTTCGTTCTTTAAGCTGAAGCATGGCTGAACACCTGTCATAATTCAAACACCAGAAAGGTGCCTGCAGAGCTTTGTGATCTGCATCTGTGTACACAAAGTGCTGGTATACACAGGCAAGTAGGCGATTCTTGGAGAGTTTTCGGTTGCCTTGTTTGAGGGGATGATTTTAGATGCTACCTTACTTTACTAACATAGGTTGTCTTAATCCTAGTGTGTGGAAGAACACTGATACATTTTTTTTCTTTAAGTAATACATCATAGATCACTTTACAAAGCTTCTGCCAAGTGGTTACTGGTGGAGTGTCCCTGGGAGCAGGCAGGTATTTGAATGGCAGTTCAGGCTCACCTCACCAGTGCCTTTCCTAGTTACCAATGGTCAACTAATCCCCTGGACTTTTCAAATCTTTCTGCAGCCATCACTGAATTGGTTTTTTCTTACTTTTATAGACAAAGTGGGTGAAAGTAGTTTTAATAAGAAATAGCAGATATTGTTGGAGATGTATTCTTTAGTTTCCTTATTAAAAAGGTAATAGCAAGGATAACCTATGGCTTTTTCTTTGATTGTATTTGCAATATATGGAGAGGATAAAGGCAAAGTTCTTTGTTACTTGTCTTTAAGCACAGGAAAAAGTTCTTTCCAATAGGCAAGGCTAACCACTATTCCTCTTTACTCCTCTTTGAGCAGGAGCTGGAGGGGACAGTTCTCTCTATTTTTAAAGAATTCCTTTTTTCTTTTATTCAAGGTCCAGAAGTGACTCTCTGAAGACTTCAGTTTTGAAAATTTAAAGAGCAAAGACAATTCTGTTTTAATAAATGAAGGAGAATAAAGAAAATTCCAGCCCTTCTGTAAACTTGGCAAACCTGGACCATACAAAGCCATGCTGGTACTGGGATAAGAAAGATTTGGCACACACACCATCACAGCTTGAAGGGCTTGATCCAGCTACAGAGGCACGATACCGCAGGGAAGGGGCCAGATTCATATTTGATGTGGGAACACGTTTAGGGCTGTATCTTTTAAACTCATGTTGCTGTGAAATGTCTTTATGAATAGTGAGTTCTCAGAACAAAATGTACAAGAAGTGTGACATCCTCAGTTGCTCAGAAGTTCAGTTGTTAATCAAAAATATATTTGTGTTTATGTGCCTTTTGATGCGATGTGTTCCTATACAACTTCTATCCATTCATTGGATAAACAAGGTTGGTTCCTCTTTGGCGATAGGGAAGTAAGATGATACAAACTTTCCAATTAAGAGTAACTTCTGTGAGTTATGAAACTCAGTGTTTCACTGTATGAATCTACAGGACTTCTCAAATTTTGAGTTTATCCCTCTGTTTTCTAGATTGTACCTTTGAGGCTTCTAACCTCTGCATCCCCAGTCTTGGTCTTTGGTGGCTTTGGTTTCATTGGTATGGGATTTACAACTTTGTGTATAAGTTCTCCCAACTGTCCCACTTTCTCATAGACAGCCACTTAAATTTTTTGCTTCCTATATTCCTATGCTTCCTTTAATCTCCTTAGTTCTTTCTTTATAAAGCACAGTGAAGACAAAATTTTTACTTTTCTTAGAGTAAGAAAGAATAAGAATAGGGAGCATGTTCAGATTTTATTTGCATTTGTAGATGTGAATAGTAACTTTCCTCCACACCAGCACTTGAATGAGAAGTGATAATTGTCCTGTTCCTTCCTGTTCCTACTGCTGGGTTTGACCTTTTCTAAAGCAGGTATGGTGCAACACAGGGGTGACCTTAAGTGCATCCTCTTGTAAATACTATGAGGACTTTGCACACTTAAAACAAATGCTTTAGATATCAGCTGCATCTAGGTATAACCATAGTATTTACACAGCTTTTAGGGCTTTTGTAGCTTTTTGGGGATTTTTTCCTAAAGTTTTTGTTTTACTTGCAGTGTTTTCTAACTAGTCACTGAACAGCCAATGACTTGAAGTACTTGATAAAGCAGAATCCATTGTGCATGCTTGGTTTTAAATTTGTTTTATGTTCTGTTTGAAAGTCCTTAATCTGCACCACAGACATTATGACACTCTAGCAACCGGAATAATTTATTTCCATCGGTTTTATATGTTTCATTCCTTCAAACAGTTCCCAAGATATGTAAGTATTTAGAATATTGATTACTTTATTTAATGGTTGCACTAGGCAGGGACTGTTTGAAGTGGCAGTTAGTTGCTTGGGTACTACTACTGCTGTTCACTACAGAAAGATGGAAAATTAGCCTTTTGTCTTTTAATTATTACAGTTTAAAATTTGTTGTTCTTGCCTGTTTACACATTTCTGTTTACACTCAGAAATGTATTGACATTGCAGTTATGGCTTGCTGATATTGTTCTTTAGGAATCGCAGCTGTACTGCTGGCACTTCTGTATTAGCTGAAAGAAAAAACGTGTAATGCAGTTTTAAAACTGCTTAACAGACAGCATTGAGCCTGGACAAATTATGCTTTGGGTTTCTGACCTTGAAATGAAGTTGTATAAAATAGACAGTCCTCCAAATTCTGTATTTACTCTGAGAAAATAAAAGTTTATATTAAAATTAGAAATTAGTGTGCTCATTAAGTCTTTCCTGGGAGACTTCTACAGAACTGTTAATGGAAACTGACAGTGCTGTTATTATGGTACGTGATATTGCATATCTACACGCAGACCACTTTTTGAAAGCACTTGCCTTTTTTTAGGTGACAGGAGCCTGCTGTCTCTTCCTAGCAGGAAAGGTTGAAGAAACACCCAAGAAATGTAAAGACATAATTAAAACAGCTCGTAGCTTGCTAAATGATGTACAGTTTGGGCAGTTTGGAGATGACCCAAAGGTAAAAATACTCATGTTGAAATTGATTTCATCCCGTTGAACTGTAGTAAAGTGACACACATTCAATAGAACATTGACTAATTTTCATTTGCTTTAAATTAAATTAGATGTTTGGCATGCATTTATGGCTCTTCTGGGTAATGTGATTGGTAGCTGTGACAGTAATTCTTCCTAATACAAGTAGCTTTGGGAGCTTACTGGAATAATTGTTTTCATAAAAAGTTTGCATTTTATTTCGTGCAAATTCTGATATTATTTTGCAAATTAAAGTAAATGTGAGTCATTTCAGCCAGAGCAAGAAATAAATCATAAATCATCTGAATGGGATTTTAGGAAGTAATTAATAGAGAATCTTAAATAAGTGAACTAGATCTCGAAAGTATTGAGATGTTTCTTATTTACAGTATTGACTTAGCAAAACTATGCTTCTCTTAAAATTTGCTTATTTTAAATAGCAGAAGGCCTTGAAACTTTTGCGTGAAATGTGGTAGAGCTTATATTTTTGTTGTGATTTTGTATCTGGCAATTTCAGGTTATATCTGGTTCAGTTCATTCCTCTGCAGAGGAATAGGGATTTTAAACACTACACCTCCTGTCCTTCACCCCCTGTGAAGGAAAGATATCTGAGTTTAAAATAGTATTATAAGTGGGAGAGCTTTCTGCTCTCTTTGGAGACAAACATAGGTTCCTGGAGGTGCTGTGTAGTCATGCTCTTTACTAGCATAAAGTGGTTTTGAGTGAAAGAATGAATAATACTCTGGTTACCTTGTAACTCTTTATAGGAAGAAGTGATGGTACTTGAAAGAATCTTACTACAAACAATAAAGTTTGATTTGCAAGTGGAACATCCATACCAATTTCTTCTTAAGTATGCCAAACAACTCAAAGGTAAAATATTGCAGAGTGAGCAAGTAATGCCTGTTATTGACTTCCAGAACTTCATATATTAACTGTGCAAGAATAATCTACTTCCTACTCTTTGTCCCTCCTAATTTTATGTCCTAATTTTTTTCTGATTGTTTCTCAGGAGATAAAAATAAAATTCAGAAACTGGTTCAAATGGCATGGACATTTGTCAATGACAGGTAAGATACACCTAAGAAACATTCTGAAAGTGAAATAGTTACTGTTGCTTTGTTCTAGTATTGGATATTTTTTGAACAAATATTTGATATTATTTTTCTTCTTGTTACATGTTTTCTTGGTCGTGTTCCTCAGTTTTTCTTTCCATCATTTTCTTTCCATCATCCATGATAGTTCCACTGGGCACAGAATCTGGAATGAGTATGAAGTAAGATGTCTGCAGTGTTGTAGTACTAATTTAGTTCTGCATTAAAAAGAAACTTTCAATTTGAAAGGGCCAAACCAAATTCCAAATCTCCAGGATACAAACTGGCTTCTCACCAAATCTGTGATATATGGTACATTCATAAAAAAAATAAGCCACTTCTCAATTCCATCACATTCATCAATATCAATATATTTTTAGTGTGGTGTTTTGGTAATAGTGATGTAGCCATTAAATTCACTGAGGAATATAGATTTTAGCACTGGATTTACAATTTCTTGAATAATGAACTTGTAAGGATCATATCAATTAATGGGAGTGCTTGTAAAAGCACTTCTCATGTGGTGTTGAAAAAAAAACAAAACTTGACACACTTCAGTCTTGTTCAGGAGGATTCTACAGAGCTGGGCAAGTTAATTAATTAAGGACTTAAATTTTATTTCCATAGCAAATCTTAAGAAAATGTGTAAGTGGTCTGACTTTTCAGAAACTGTGAATACATAGCTCTCAGTTATGCTTACAGCAGTACAATATCATGGAAAAAAAAAGAGGTGCATTTTTAATCATATGCCTGATTTGAATTAGCCCTGTGCGGGTTCAGATTCCATAGATACCATCTAAACTCTCCAAATTAATTGGACCAAAATTAATGTGGATCTCAAGAGATATTTACTTCAGCTGCTGTCATTCTTGCAGGTGATGATCTTACAGGTAGAACAAAATAATGGTATGACTGTCACTATTAAGTCTGTCAAACTACTGTAATTTATCCATCAAAGTTTGGAATAATCCAATATCCATCAGAGTTTGTACTTGGAATTAGATAGTGTTTAATATTTTAAAAAACCTAACAATTAAAATGCACTTCTGGGAAACACATAAGAAGTTGAAGGAATTGTTCCAAATCATGCATAATAATTACTTCTGTTCTGAAGAGGCTATATGGTGCTTACTTAATAAGTATCATATTATCATATTAGAAGTTTACTTTGTAGCATCCTGGGAAAATCTGTGCTTTGCACTACAGGCCTTTAGAATAGGGGATTGTGTTCTTATACAGCCACAGTGAATTCATGGAAATTCAGCTGGCTGGCTGGCTTTAAAATTCTGTAAGCAGATTGTATGTTACAGGATCTATGGAGAAAAGAGAGAAAAAATATCTAATAATTTAAAATTGATATCAGGAAATAGTAAGTGATTATGACAGAAACTTAGTTAATGTCAATAATACCAATAAAATCAATTATTTTAGCATTAGCTTTAACAAAGTCTGTTTAAGAGATAATCTTTTATATGTTGATCTGAAACTTGTGTTGCACTTGACAAGTTGCTTTGCAAGTTCATGTTGGCTGTTCTGTGGGGTTTTGGGGTTTTTTTTAGTATTTGCTTACATTTTACTGATAAACATTCTGAAGCTCTAAAATCTGATTTGGGACCTTACTTCAGTGGTAGTCCAGAAATAGTTTAGTTTTGTAAACTTTTTTGTTTAACAAGGCTCTTAATTAAAATTACCTGAGACATTAGATTTGTGGTGTGATTTTTATACCCTGTTAATTTTAGCTGCTGCACATTAAAGTGCACTTGGACCATCAGGTAGTCTCCAGGGTTGTGTTTTGTTTTGGTTTATTTTCTGTTGCAGTCTCTGCACTACACTGTCCCTGCAGTGGGAGCCTGAGATCATAGCTGTTGCAGTTATGTACTTAGCAGGCCGTTTGTGTAAGTTTGAAATTCAGGAATGGACATCAAAACCCATGTACAGACGATGGTGGGAGCAGTTTGTCCAAGATGTTCCTGTTGATGTTTTGGAAGGTATGAAAACCATTTCCCACAACATTTCTTGTAACAATGTGGCCTAGGTCATAATTAAATACAAATATCTTTTATCTAGGTTTCACTCAAAATAATCTTGTGTTGAGTATGTAACTCAGGTCGTATGTGCTATGCCTTAATCAGGTTTTTAATTGAACTAGCTTAGCTTAGAAGCATATTTAATCATCATGATTAGTCTTTTGTTCAATGTTTGTTTTACAATTTGTTTAGTTTATAGCACATCTAATTAGCCAGAATTGTCATGGTGAGTTTTCTATTTTTAAATGATTGTCTACTTCCCATTTTAAATAAGTGGTTTGACAAACACTGGAACTAATGGAGCCTGATTTCCAGTGGTTTTCCCATTGATAATTTATCTATTTGACCAAATTGTGCTAGGATAGAGGGTTTTTTTGTGATGTACTATGATGAACCAATTATGGGGGACCTTTATCTCCTAACACGTTGGAATAAGAATTTAGAAGTAGTCCTTTGCTTAATTTCCTAAAACTTTCTTGACTGGCCTAACTAGACATGGATGTCTTAACATATAATCTTCCATTTGCTTTCTTCCTGTATTACTGTCCTGTGAGCATAGTTACCTGTCTCTCCAGTCACACAGTAATAACATACTATGTATTATTACAAAGACACTGTGCTCTTCTGAATGGTTTGCATATACATATTGCTCAGGATAGGCAGAAGAAACTCAGAAATGCAAGTATAAGTCAAAAATTAATCTGCTTTTCAAAAGTTATTTTATTCATTATAATGATGAGCAATATTTGCAATGAATTTTTCCAGAGTTGGTGTCCAGTAAAAGTCAGAGTTGATAATTGTGTTAAATATGCACTTGTACATTATAAGGTTGTAATACTTTGGAATTTTTCTTTCTTTATTATTAAGATATCTGTCATCAGATCCTGGATCTGTACTCACAGGGAAAACAGCAAATGCCTCATCATACTCCTCATCAGTTGCAGCAGCCACCATCTCTTCAGTCTACACCCCAGGCACCTACGGTACAGCAGTCACAGCAATCCCAGAGTTCAGAGCAATCCCAGACACAGCAGCAAAAAGAGTCTCAGCAGTCAGCACAGCAACAGCAGCAGCAGCAGCAAACACAAACACAGCAATCTAAAAAGCCCTCTCCCCAGTCAAGTCCTCCTAGACAGATTAAAAGACCAGCAGTAAGTTGAACTCTAACTTGCAATTTATTTTCATGCTGATCTGATGCCCATTTGATTTAAAGGCCATAATGTGCAGCGGACTTGTGTTTGCTTTAAGAATGAGCCTTGTCATTAATTTGATGTAGCTGATTTTCCTTGGTTATGTGGCAACTTTGTTAATGCAGAACAGCCTTAACAGTTCTGGTATATGACATTCTTACTCCACTTGAGCCAAAAGCCATGGAGAGGTTTTTAAGTCAAGATCTATTCAGTTTCTCAGTGGTTGTGGTTCTGGGCTATTAAACTACGTTGTTTTCTCTATTAAGCAAGTTTAATTTAGGGAGGGTTTCTTGTGCAGTGACTGAATGTGGAGATGTGCACAATGCTGATGAAGACATTATTTGACTCTTTGATTCCTAATATTAAGAGAATAGTGACTTCTAAAGTTATGTTAAAATTCTTTTTTAAAAAGTATTTTAAAAGAATCCGTTAACAGCCTATGAATCATCATACTTTATAGCTTCACTTTGTCCAGAATATTACATCATCATTGAAAATAAGAAGCTATATTAGCAGTTGGATGGATAGTGTCACAAGTACTCTTGAGCGCTTTCCAACAGCCATCAAGTTCAAATTTTAATCTATACTTCTGTTTTTTGGGTTTTTTTCACTTGTAAGTTATAAAAAGGGTACTACCCAAGTCTTCTTTCATGTGTACTTAGCAAGAGGAGTGTTTTCAGAAGTACAGTCTTTGGAACCAAGTCCATTTAGGATGTAAATTTTGTACTAACCTTTGCTCTAAGTTGTAATTGATACATGCCCAAACTAGAGAACAGACATCAGGGAAAAAAACAAAACTAAGAAACCAAACCAAAAACTAGGAGTAAGAAGCAAATATTGGAATGAAATTGAATTGAAAGAGTGCAGTATCTTCCTGATGGCAGACTCCCAAAAAAGCTAAAAAATATAACACTGTAAAACCTTGGTTTTGTAAGTGCACAATAGAGTTTACTAGAGGGAAAGACCTGCACTGAAATTTTTAGTTGTTGCATTGAACATTAGGATTGTTCAGGATAGAAAGATGATAATATTATTAGCCTGAAAAGTTTGAGAGTTCTTTATAGGTACTGTGTATTTATTCTCATACTTTTAATGCCATCAGCACAAATTCTGCTTGAGTTGTCAGACCTATATTATCTCTTACTATCTTTCAACAAAAACACCTGGGACAGCTTGGCGCATCGGAAACTGTTAGTTACAATTTTGGTTTTTCCTATGTGCGCCATCTAAGTTTTTATGAATGCTTGTTCATTCCTGTAAAGGATCTGCCATTACAGTACTGCTGATTGTGCCCCATCCCATATCTCATGGAAGATAAAGTATCTCAAGGAAAAAAATTATGCTTTTGCACGAATAATATCTGTTGTTCTTGAATAATTGCCTCTGGTCAAGCCGTCAGTGAAACTTACCTTTTCCTGAAATCAGTTTGAGGTACATCACCTAATAATCAAGGAGAAAAATAGTAGATACATTGTAAGCAGCCGCAACAAATAAAAAGCAAAGAGTGACTCAAAGGAGTTTTGTGGGAATACAGCACGAGCAGCATGAATTTGAGAAAAGTAAATGTGGTGTTCCAGATTTGTTCTTTATCTAGAAAGCAGTCTGGGAGAACAAGATGTGTGGTGTTTGAAGGATTTACTTGGCACTTCTAAAATGTTCTTGAGTTAGATGTACCATAAACCTTACTTAAAATCCTTGCCTGCTTCTATAAATAGGGCTTTGCACAACTTGTCCTTTTGCTTTGTGCAGAACAGAAATACACTTTGTTCCTAGAGGCCAGATTTTCAATTTACATGAACTCTTATAACTCCCATTACCTTCTACTGAGCCAAGATGCTTTCAAGCATCTGAGGCATTGGCCCATGATTTACAGCCCATATAAGATGTCTAAAGCATCTGCACATCCTCTACATCTCTAGTGGTGAAGAGCACTCAAATTTTCAGTTGATTTCACTAAAAATAGACTGGTGAATCATTAGATCTAAATAGTATTTTCATTCAGATTAAACTCGGAATTGTAATGGGGACAATTTTATTGCTCATAGAAACAGCAGTAAAGGAACAGCTCCATTGTAGAGATTTAGCTGAAGGTATTAAATACCCATCAGCATGATAGTAGACAATGTTGATAGTTTATTATTATTTTTTATGACCCTCAGGTATTCTAGCTGGGGCAGTACAAACTACAGTGCAGTAGAATGACCAAATAAATGCTCATCTCTGTTTTAGCAGCTGCCATTAATAGAGAATAGTTGCTGCTTGATTCTTTTTTTTTCCTTTAGCATAAATGCAATTTAAATTGATGTTTGTTTTCTTCTGTCATGAGTTATTTTGCTGCTGTTTCCTGTTCTACTGTAATAGTGTACCTTGATGTTTTGTGAATATTGCTCCATATTAACAAATGCACAGTAATTCAGTTGCTTGTCACCTGAAGTGATCTACTGACTTAATAAAATGAGTGAGTTTTGGAAAAGATCCAACAAGTAGCGAATTGCTTCTATTTGAAAGTGTAGGGAGAGCTGATGTAGTTTTACAGGCATGGAATTTAGTGCTGGAAAGTCAAGAAAAGACTGTCCAAGTAAAATGAAGGCAGCAGATGAGCCCATGAGAGTCACTAAGAAAAAAATATGTATGTTAGAAATAGTAAGATAAAGATTGTCCTTAAAAAGCAGGAAAGGAGCTGGAAGGTGTGTGGAAAATTGAAATGACTATCAAAGGAGTATAAGAATGAGGTAGCCTGAAGCAGGCAAAAATTTTGGGAATACCCATCAGAATTAAGGAAAAATACTGTTCAAATTGGATTGAAGTGTGTGTCCATTCTTGCTATGGAAAGTGAAATGAAAGAAACAGAGGAACAGTTTATGCAAGTGAAGCTACTAGAGATAATCAGTCCCTAAAAAAAACATTTGCATTGAAAAGACAGAGAAGCTATGTACTGTACCCCTCTGACCTTCATCATTCATTCTAAATATAGTTGTACTTAAAACATCAGTTCTCTTCTCAGATACCATGAAGTAGTCATCTCAGTGGGACCATGTAATCTGGAGAAGATTTTTTTATTCCCTTATCTGTGGTTGTTTAAAAAACTTGTGATTGGAAGGATGAGGTGAGGGCTTGTGTGTTTTGTTCAGTGTGCATACATTTTTTTCCTGGCATAACATTTGGATTTTATAGAATGCTTTCCATCTGAAGGCTTCTGAAATGTTTTATGCTGTGCAACACTTTCACTGCCCTCCTGTCCTGATAAATAAAGCATAAGAGCCTGAAGTGATTTTGGCAAAGGTTGAGACAGGTCAAAGCAGAATCTGGAACAGAGGCCAAGCCTCTTGTTTTCAGCTCAGTGAGCAGTGAACCGGACCATGATGTATGTGCAGAAGATGATAAATATATTAAATGAGATGTAATACTCAACAGTGGGAACAGCAGGAAATGCTGCATATAAAACACTTGCTATTTTTCCAGTCTTTTCATTCTGCTAGGTAACTGGGCTTTTGCAGTGTGATTTGACTTTTTTCAGTGTTTGTCTTGCATTTGTCATAAGAAATTATAGAAGCATTTAGGTTGGAAAAGATCTTAAAAGATCAATCACTAATGCAGCACTGTGAAGTCCACTGCTAAACCATGTCCTCAAGTGCCACATCTACACATCCTTTCTGTGGATGGCAGTTGAACCACTTCCATGGGCAGCCTGTTCCAATGCCTGACCACCCTTTCCACGAAGCAATTTTACCTCTTATCCAATCTAAACCTCCCTTGGCACAACTTGAGGCCGATTCTTGTCCTGTCACTTGTTACCTGGGAGAAGAGACTGACTGCAATAGTCTTATTTTTATCTTTTCCTTTTTCTCAAACAGGCTGTATCTCCAAAAGAAGAAACAAAGGCAGCAGGTAAATATTAATATTCTATTTTACTGCTTAAACCAGAATATGTAATTTGCTGACATGCACTTAGTTTGTTTGCTTACAGGCTTGGCAGTTCTAAACTATTTTGTTCCTGATAATGTACCTTGAATATATACTATAACTATTTTTAAAATATTCCTAACTGGAAAACTTGAAATAAATTGAGTATAACTGCCCTGAGAGTCCCGTAATAGAATTTATTCAGTACAAGTCTTGCTAAACTAGTCAACTCTTAATGTATAACTCCATGCATCATTCGGGGGTAGTTCCTCAGCAAGCTGTGAGGCCTTGAAGTGACTGAAGGTACCATGTAATTTAATAGCTGCACTAGCAGTAAGTGGTTGGTAATCAGCAAGGTTATTGTAATTGGTTGTTGGCATGGCTGCCACTAAAAGGCATTTAGTGTCAACAGCTACTGCAACAAAAGAAATACAGACTCACTGCAGTGATCATACCTGGTTCTTTTGTTTGTTTGGGGATTTCTCTTCATTTTGCTGGTTTAGAACAAAGTAGTTCAGGATAGCTATGATGTACTTCCTAAGGAAGTTTGGTACTTACTCCCCTGTAGCTCTGCAGATAGAATCCAGTCTCTTTCTCCCTCCTCTCTCCTGTCTAATTGCTATTTTGTTTGGTTTCTGACGTGTTTCTCTAGCAGAGCATAGGTCAGCTTCTTCTGAGAGCTGTTCCAACTATTGACAAGTTAAAGTTTTGGGCTAGAAAACATATACTTGCTCATCTTCACTTTCATACTATTATTGGGACACTTTGTCTCTAGTTACAAAGTCATTTGAACTTGTCGGCATACGTTACTTGTATGTGATACTTGATGCCACTTTATTTATACAAAGCTGTTGATATTAGTTTTCTTTATTAGACATACTTAGTAAATAGGATTTCCACTGTACTTTTTCTTAGTGTAAGGTGATGTGATAATCATTAGCATGAGACCAGAGTTGGAATTTGGAAAATATTGCAGAGCAATAACTAATTACAAACTGATAAATGTTTTTTAGAACCACCGCCACCATCTAAAATTCCTAAAATTGAAACTTCACATCCGCCAATACCTCCTGCACATCCACCTCCAGGTAAGCTTCTATTTTCTTAAACACATTTATTCTTGTTGTTAAATCCCTTGCCTTTCATTCAAGTAGTGGTAGGTAATACTGTGGGGGCAAGGGTTTTTTGCCTTGATTTATCAGTTTGGCAAGTAAAAATACAAGGTTGATAAGCTCTAGAGGGAATTTCATCATAGTAGCACAGGCTTTCCGAGCCTGAAGTAAAAAACTTACAATGGAAACAAGACTATACTAGGTGGATAAAGGCAAAACAAAGCTGCAACAGTTAAATGCCTAGAAGACTAAAACTAATGAATAGCAGGCTAAAAGGGACTTCTTGATCTCAAAAGGATTGGTAGATGCCATATTAGATTCCTAGAGCAGCTTTCAGCTGTCCTATACAAGTTTTCCATGTTATATCTGTTGTACAGGAATTCTACAGGGTGTGCAACTTCCAAACAATAAAGGGGATACTTTCTTTGCTGTACCTCAAAAGAGGAGTTTTTTCAGCCAGAGAACATTAATACTGCACACATGCTGTATGTTTGCAAAATAAACTGTACTGTTGTAAAAGTGCTTCCAGTGCCTTGATGCATTAGCTGTCTTCCAGTGACCCTTAAATATGACATAAATATACAGATCATGGTCCATAATGTAACTGTAACATGACAGCTTCTAACAGGGAACTAGAAGAGAGAAAAGCAGTGCCCTGAAATATAGGACAATTTTTCTCATTTGCTAAAATCTTATTAAGAATGAAGTTTTTTTTAAATAACCATGCTCATTATTCTTTCAGTTATTAAATCTTGAGTGCACATCTTGCATCCAGAATGGTTCTGAAAATGGGCAAATGAGGAAATTATTGCCTGCTACAATTTAGGAGCTAGAAGTCACTGAAATTATGAGTACCACAGCCAGCTTACTCACCTTGTGTGATTTAATTATGTGGCTTTCTTAGGGGGAAGTCTTGCTGCTAAAATCCTACTTAGGCAGGTAATGGATTTATTTCCCTTGTTACCTGAAATTTTCGTCTTTGTTTATACAAGGATGTAATTGTACAAGCACTGAAACTTTACCAAAATAAAGGGCAGCTCTGTGGAAAAGACAGGTGAAAACCAAGAATGCATGTTGACCAAGTGAACTAGGAGGAGGATTTATCTCAAATTCTGTTTAATAGTGTGCCACTAGAAATGACTGCCCTGTATGTGTGTCTAAATAGCTTTTCTTATGTTGTAGGTGCTCATATATACAAGCAAGACGAATGTCAAGATGTCCCAAACTCTTTTTTGTTGATTTTTTTAATAATCTCTGTGACCATAGAGGTTGCTATTAGGTTAATCATCCTAGTGGTATTACTTATTTTATAACGTCTGCATTAAGAGGGGAAAACAAACTTATTTAAAGAGAAGACAGCTTTAAAGCATGTTCTTTCCAGAAGTGGTTAAGTATAATTCTGTAAAATGCTGACTTTTTTTATTAACTTCTCCAGAGTGTCAGGTACTGAGTTCACTGAAATTATTCAGTGGGACAAAGCTGACCAGATTTCATGTACTTACTTACCCATTGGTTTTCTTTTTCTCTTTCTTTGGTAAACAGGCCTAGAACTGACTGTGAAAGACTTAAGACTTTGGGCTGTGTTCTCAAATAATGTTTCCCAATATGGGAGGCAGGTGAAGTGCAGAGGGTAATCCGAGGCCACCTCCTGGACTACCAAAGAGGTAGAAAGGAGGCTTGGACTAAAGAAGGTGGAAGTGCTGAACTAAAGATTTTTGATATCGTGAATCTTGTGACTTTTTAAATCCACTAGTTGTGATTCCATCCATCCAGTCTGTTAATTCTGCTGATTGTACAACAATATTTAAATTATAAAAAATAGTAGTAAGAAAGAGGAATTTAACTTCTAGAATAGGAAAAGCTGACCTTGAAGCTTTGATAGGCAGCTTAGTTGTTTTTTATTGACCTTAGAAGGTCTGACTGGATACCATATGGCATTCAGAGAGAATTGAGTTCTCTTTTGCTAATTTAACTGGAAGAAAAATACAAAGTATTCAGAAGCTGTTCTTGCCAATATCTTTCAAAAAACCAATACATCAAATTTTCTTTTCCAGAGCGCAAGCCTCCTTTGACAACAGCAGTTTCAATGGGAGAACCAGAGCAATCTACTACTGTGGACTCAGTAGATATGCCAAAGGTCCAGATTCCTCCCCCTGCTCATCCTGCCCCAGTACATCAACCTCCACCTCTGCCACATCGTCCCCCACCCCCACCCCCCACCAGTTATATTACAGGGATGTCTACTACAAATTCTTACATGTCAGGGGAGGGTTATCAAAGTCTCCAGTCAATGATGAAAACAGAAGGACCAACATACGGNTCCACCTCCTACTCCTGGATATCCTCCTCCACCTACATACAACCCTAATTTCCCACCTCCAAGACTGCCTCCAACTCATGCAGTACCACCTCATCCACCTCCAGGGCTGGGAATGCCACCAGCTAGTTACCCCCCTCCTACTGTTCCCCCAGGTGGACAGCCACCTGTACCACCTCCAATTCCACCACCTGGTATGCCACCTGTAGCAGGACTAGGACGTGCTACGTGGATGAGATAGCATGAGGTAATTTGCACGATATACCTTTATGTTGATTAGGCAGGAGTAGATAGCCAAAACCCACTTTGTAAAGATGAAGAGGAGGGTAATCTGTATAATTTAGAGGAAGAAATGAAAATTTAGATGATCTGTTTGCAGTATGGTTTATGGTGAGTTATATAGGCTTCTAGATTTTAATCAGCTTTGCAGTATCTATTCTAACTTTATACATTTGACTTAAGATTAAATTGTCTTGACTTATTCCAGCACTGGATTACTTTGTACTAGCAAAACCAGCCATATTGGCTCAATTATATCAGTCAGAAGAAAATTTCCTTCTAGAAATCAGTGCCTATTTTTAAGTATCAAAACAGCCAGATACTATGATATTTGATCTATAATATGAAACTTCATTTTTAATAGTAAGTAAACCAACATGATGTCAAGCATAAAAGCTGCTTTATTTAAGAGAGATTCTGAATGCTAGCTGACTGGAATAATTTTGAGGTGTTTGCCTTGCTGATAGTTTTGGTTTGGAATGTACTGGTATCTTAAAATATTGTATGTTTACACCTATTTGCAAATTCCTGTACATAATATATATATTTTCTAAGTGTGAAAGTCTGAATGTAACAGCCTACTGTGATGTACATCATAATTATAAATGGGACTACTTTGTTCACTCTACCCAAATAAAATTGGTTCTAAATTTAGTGGATTTCCAGGTTTTTCATATTATTTCAGAGGTCATAACTATGGTTACTCCAAGATACTTACTCCAAGGTGTTTCAGCAGTGATCTCCCAAATCTTACTCATCAGTTTATTTAAAAAGAATGTATTTTATTCAGCTAGAAGTATACACTATCACAATCAATCTCTTACTTCATTTTTACTAAAATATTTCAAATTAATGTTTTACACACATTATCAAAAAAACCCTGTACTATTACTTTCCTTCCCCAAAAAAGCCAGAGTGGTTCAATAATAGGTAAAAACGCGTGCTAAGGTCTAAAGAATTTTGCTATATACACAACAGCAGGTGCTAACTTTTCCAGTTCTTTGTAAATCATATACAGAAAATATAGCAGGGCTGTAAGATCACAGGTTTAACAGAAATCAAACTTTAAACTGATTTCTAAAGCAGCACAAATAGACTTTCCCCACATTATGAAAAATATACAATTTTATCACTTTACAGTCATGCACTTTGAAAAAGATCAGTAGTACTCTTCCCCCCCAGTTTCTAGAAAGATAAAAGGTCACTTTAACACTGATTTCATTTAATATCTAATATTTGGATAAAAATGTGCCATTCTCAGACAAGGTTGTGCTCAGCAGTCTTATCAAGGTGCGAAGAGCTAACTGAAGCTGCTTACAGTGCAGCATTTCAGGAACTGTTAGGGAAATGCTGCTTACTCCAGTCACTCCAACAAAAGTCAAGGATGTGATTTTACTTTCCTTAAGCAAGCAAAGTCCATTTGTAAACAGTGGATGCTTTCTTTGCCAGAGGATTGCAGAACCCAGGGCTTCAATCTTGAGGAAATTATCTTGGGCTATTGCCCCATATATATTAATTTAATGGCCACTATTTCAAAGGATGCTCCCCTCCAACTTAATGTACAAAGCTCCTCAGGTAGTTTTGACTGAATACTGAGCGCATAGGTAAGTGAATTTAAATACACATATAAAATATCTGTTTAGACAGCTGAAAATTCAGCACCCAAGTCATCCTGTAAAGTCATTGAGCATCATTTTACCCGAGGAAGACATTTTATAGCTCAAATGGAACTAAGTATGAAGATTGGCAAGCTTAAAAACCCCGAAACAGTAACACCCCCAAGGTACAGCACTGTTGTGTTCTGCAAAATCAGTGACGCACTTCTTACACTGGAGATGATAAATAAAATCTTAAAAAGGGCAGTACCCTATGAGTATGAAGTTTGTTCAGCTGAACTGCTGGCTACCCTATAAACTGGCTCTTCAGGATTTGCAGGGCTAACTGACCTCAATTGCAGCACTGTTTCCCTTGTAGGTGAGATCTGCAGGTGGAACAAAACAAGTTTTGCTTGAAGTCATTGAATAGATTTTGTGAGAGGTTTGAGAACAGGGAATATTTGAGTGGGAATTACATAGTGGTGAGACCAACCTGATGAGTATAGCTCTTGTCTTGCTGAGAGGACCTGCTAATAGTCTCAATATATCCCTTAAAAAGCAAGTGTGTCATGAACATTTGTGTTACTTAAAATTTACTGACATAAATCAGCCTTGTTCCAAATATACTTGAACTTTGTTTTAATCCAGCAATCAGATGCCACCAAAGTTAAAATGGGCTTTCAAGCAGATAGATTAAAGTAACCAACAGTTTGACCTTAGATGTTAAGGAATAATGATACCCTGCTTTACATCACCTGTTCTGGTATAGAAATCTCAGTGTATAAATTGTACAGGAGGAAGACAAGTAATCACTGGTGGTGACTAGGAACTGGAGGTCAAAATAAAAAGCAAAGAGGAGGAAATCCAGAATCCTCTAAAGATGCTTAAAGGAGACAGACTCTAGAATAGAATTTTCCAGACTGCATGGGATGTAAATCCTATTAGACTGATCTAGCTCAGTGTTCACTGACTGAGCAGTAGTAAGAAATAATCTGCTGGTGGGTGTATGAGTGAGAGTATGCACTTGTGTTTTGGGGGTGGTTCTTAGTTATTTTTAAATAACCTACTCAACTGATACATTTTAATTTCCACATTGAATAATAAAGTGGTGCTTTCTCTTACTGGTTATTGTGTATTTTGGTTGTATTCTGTCTCTATTTTTTACTGGTTACAGGTTTCAGCTCTGACACTGCAAATTCTTCAGCCAAGCAGCTATAGTTTATTGTACACCACGGGAACAATTACCTTTCATAAGTTGCCACATGGGTTCTTTAGTATTGTATCAGTGCTCCATATAATAGAATACTACAAGTCAAGAACTCAGCTGGTAGAACAAATTAATTTAGAGGGAGAACTTGTCCAGCTAATACAGCTGTTTGTAGCTGTGACTGACTCTTCTAGAGAACAAAAAGTAACAGTATTTGAGGTCATTACATCCTTCAACTAATCACTAAAATCGATGCAACTTTTGAAGAGGAGGCTTTGATCTTTTCACATGCCTGTCTCTAAAATTATTTTACACCAATGAGTTCTAATAATGAAGTCCCGCTTCCTTGGACTATTGGGAAAGAACATCTAATAAAACACAGGGACAGCTGCTGTGACAACTTGGAAAGGGAAGGAGTCAAATTCTTACAACTACACAGGCAGCTACTCCACAATAGCAAAATGTAGGTCCCATTATTTTATATACAACTATTTGAAGAAGAAAAAACCCACTTGTTTTGGTTCATTAACAAAAATAAAGCTTGAATGGCAGGAAGTAGTCTCACTTGACAGCCCATGTTTATGGAGTTTTTATTCAGCTCTGCAAGGTTGTTGTTTGGTTACCTTACATAGGAACCAGTATAGGTGAGGGATCCAGCAAGAACATTAAAAAAAACCCACCCAAATCTTCCTTATGTGAGAGATGAGCTGCTTTTGAAGATCCTGTGAAAGCCATAAGCACTGTCAGGATAGCAGTTTGTGCTGAATTATTTCATAGTGAAAGCTTCATAAGAAAAGTGTTGCCATTTTGTAGGGAATACTGTTATGTGGCTAAGTGACTTCATTCACATTAGGACTGCAGAAATCTTATGTCATTTGATCACGAAAGATTGCTCATTAACACCTGATACAGTGTCTCAAGTCTTTATATATGCTTGTGTGATGAGTACCACCATACAATGTAGGGCAGTACAAGTGCTTTTAGCTTGCCACTCAGTATTTTACACAGAGCCTTGTGAAAACAGTTGCATGTCATTCTTCAAAATAAGGACCTCCAAAAAAACTGTTAGCAGCTCATAAATGTGGCAGGCAGTAAACCAATGAATTTTAATTGCATTTTCCTTGGCTGCCTGGAGCCACTAACCCGGCTATGAATCACTGACAAACAGGTGGGCAGGAGCAATACAAATGGTGACTTCTCTGCAGGTTAAGGGGTTCTTCTTGTTCCTCTTAGAAATTCTTTTGAGTTAGTTAATTCTACAAACAGACCATTACAACAAAGCAGGTTTGAACTACAATAAAAATGATGCAAGTCTGGCATTATTAGATGGTTACCAGGTGAACAGTAGCTCCAGAGCACCACAGCCTGGAAATCAGGCCTTTAGCTGCCATATTTACACTATTGTTACAAAAAAAGCTGAAAAAAAAAAAAAAAGAAAGAAGGAAACCCTGAAAAAACTCAACCCCAACTCCCACAGGACAGGCAGCCAGAAACACTGAGCTCTGCCTCTTCAATCCATCACTTCTAGTCGCCAGGACAATGTTCCTACAAGGGACCCTTGAACTGGTTTCCTGACAGATGTTGCCTGATGGAGGGTTTGGAGCTTGCAGCATCACCCAGCTTTCGCCAGACAACCTGCAAGAAAAAATAAAGAGTTTGGGGAAAAAAGGTCAGGTTTTTTTTTTAATAAAAAAGTCCAAACAACAAAGCCACTGAGGAATAGTCATATTTTTTTAATTGCAGTCTGACAGCCAAGTCCAGCCCTTTCTTAGAGCTGGGCTGCATTTCTCAGGCACGACACTGGGTGGCACCTTTGCACCAGTTTCCAAGGGAAAAAACCATTGATGCATTTTTCTAATTCGTCCCTCTTGAAATTAGAACCATTCTCGCCTGAGGTAATAGTATAAAACAAATACATTAGATGCAGAACATAAGTTCAATGGTAGGTCAACCCTGCCATGCTTACAGAAAAGATGCTACCATGAACAGAAAAGATAATGGAAAAGATAGTGATTAAAATTATATATACATGACTTTCTAAAAACATACATTTTATCACTCTAGGGCCACTATTTAATAAAAAATAAACTGCAAAAAACTTTATAGCTGCCTTGAATCTACATTAAATGAATATTTAACGAGAAAACAGCTGATGATAGACAAATAGAGATGAGTCCATTTGGGAGGATGAAGTTACAGTATTTTACCTTTCCCCCAGCATAGCTAAAAGGCATTGGAAAATTAAGGAGGCAAAATATCCTAAAAAGTAGGCCTTTATTTACTCTGGTCTTGGCTTTGCTTAGAGGGGTCCAGCAACCAAAGTGAAGTGCTTCAGCCCTTGCCAAGGATGCTCACAGTGAGCTGCACTTGTGTTCACACCCTTTTTTTAGGGTTAGGGTAGGTTTCAGAATTTAAAGAGAGCATTAGTCCCTTCTCAACGACTGGAAGGCACTAAATTATGCCACCTAGGCTGACCTCTTATGTGGACTTCAAAAGAAGAAGGCTCATAAGCATCCTCCTCACTACTCTGGGCAGTGGCTGAGGTGCTTGGAGGTTGGAGGCAATGCCGTGACAGCAGACACCACAGAGCAGCGGCTGGGTACGAGCGCTCACCGTACAGGATGTGGCCAGCTCAGTTACCAGTGTGGCTGCCCAAAACATCAGCAGTGTTAACAGCACCCCAGGTACCATGATGCTGTTCAATGACTCCAGGCAAGATTCTCCCTCTGACATTACCATTTGGTTTAGGCTCAAACCTGTTCAAGCTGTACCGCTTTAAACACAGCAATTGTTGCTTCCCCCAAACCGAGTCCTTAAGGGCACAGGTGGAGACAATTTCTAACAGGACTCTCTTAGTCAGGGAGAGCCCCTTGCACAAACCTGGTCAGCTAGACTACTGCACAGCCAGGAAGGCAGCAAAGTGGGAACTATCTACTGAGCAAAGGCTGCTCTGCACAGTGAACAAGGCACTCAGACCACCCAAAACAGTGGTCAGCAGAGCCTCCACTCTTCCCTTGTGCTCATGGTCCTCACAAGGCTTACGTGCAGAAGACTCCTGTTCTCCATACTGCTAACAAAAGACCACAAAAGGAACCCCAAGAGTTACTGGGAGGAGTTCTTACATTGCACATTTCACGAACGATCGCCTTCTCCTTTTCACTTAGGTCTTCTTCATAGTTGTCTTGCATTTGCCTGTCCAAATTTTCATGGACCTCAAGGACCTACAAAAAAACAATATTACAAAACCATTATGATCCTCAAATAATTATTTATGTCCCTAAGAACATCATTAACAAGTATGTAAATTGGCAGGATTCACAAAGCCTCAAGACAAGCAAAGACAAGCATGATATCAAGCTGGGTACCTCTGTCCTCCCTGTTCCCCCAGCCATGTCCTGCCTCTGTCCCACCACCTGCACGGTGTAAGGACACACACACAGTCTTGGGGACCATTGGCAGCAGGTTTCTTGTGCCTACAAATGCATCTCTTCCAGGAAGGCTGCTAGCAGTCCCACCTTCCTGGCAGCACCTCAACAATTATGACATTGTCCCAAACCATTTGCTGCCCACACTCCAATACTAGAGCAGCTCAAGTGGGAGCCAGCCTTGGCCTGCCACATCCCACTGTTCTGGCCACCCTCAGAGAGCAAGCGCCCAGCTGTGGCCAGCTGGTTCCCTGATCACAGAAAGGAGGCTGCTTGGGGCTAAAGGCAGCCTTCATTTCCAGCTGGGAACACTGACCCAAGGGATACCCCTCTGTCACACGCACATGCATTCTGACAGCTCCTCCAGACAGGCACATGGCACAAGGTGGGCACAGCACACCACAGGAACCTCCAGGTTTTACTGTTGCCCCTGTGCTGATTTACACACCTCACCCATGGCTTCACCACTAAGCCAGGTGGTCAGCTCAGTGTGCTGGGTCAGAGATCCTTCAATCAGCCAACATTCACCAAACAGCACATGGTCTCATTCACCATGATGCACCCACACACATATGAAGGTATACAACAGGTGTAGCCATATGAATAAATATTCCTATACATCCCAGGGCTGTACAAAGCCATACATGCCATGCTAGGATGGGCTTCAGCCTTTGCTGAGGTACATACAGCACTGGTTGCTCCATGAAATGGGATACCAGGGAAGGTTATCCCCAGGTCTGCTTTAGCACAGCAATCCTGCTGCACTCAAAATGAGTTACAACCAAAAATAAGTCTTTCTCCTAGGACCTGTAGCCTACTGGGGACCAGTCTTTGCACAGACAGGAATTATCCACATCCATTCGAAGGAGAGGAAGGGCAAGAGGGATGCAAAAAGCATGTACATGCTGACAAAGAGAGCATCTATTTTCTGCTAAAGAGGAGGGAATTAATTATTGATCCAGCTGGACTCGCACATTGAACTTGCTTGTCTGGAGCCCGTGTGCTTCCGAAGCTGGCTGCAAAGCCAGCAGCCTGCAGGATCAATCATCCTGGCATGGAGCACCAGGGCTGCCTGGTGGGCAGCTAAACATCAGCTGTGTCCACAGGGCAAGTGTCAAGGAAACCATGGGGTGGATTAAAGATCACATCGGACCCAGCCTCTGCTTCCATCCATCCTGCAGGCACAAGAGTCTCATTGGACTAAAATAAATTGTTTTTCTACAACTTGTGCTTAAACTAAACCCACATTCCTTAGTTCAGGAGGTGTGAAAAGGTGGCACAGCATATTTCTTTCAGTGGAAATGTCTTTTAATAGTGCTAAGCAGGAAGAGCTGGAACTGAAAGATGATCAGATGGAAGTTATGTTTGTGTTTAATTTCTGAATCTCATTTACTCTGGAAATCATCCTGCTTCCCAGGCTCAACCCATGTCTGGCTAGGTACTTTATAAATATGTGTTAGCATCTTGGGTATGGGAAAATGGGATTCATAGTGATAAAATGCAACAGCCTACCCAGCAAAGGCCCGTTGGAAGAAAATACACTCTGAAGAGTGAAATAACCTCCTGAAGAAAGACAGGAAGGCCTTTCCTTAGTGCTGACCCAGCCCTGGCTATTCTCAGATCCTGCCAGATGCCTCCTCAGCTGTTTAGAAGGACCAGGTTAATGTTCCTCCAGTTACACCACTGGGGAATACGGACATGCCTTCGCACCAGCTATCTATGGATCAGTTAAAGTTCAAGGACTGTGCATTCAGGGTCTAAGAAAGTGAGGTATATCCTTCTGTGATTTTTGCCACCTCTCAACCTGTGAGCCTAAAGAAAACAATGTACCCCAGGCTCAAAGTGGCTCATGCCATCCCCTCCTTTTTGCTTCTCATCAAGCTGCACTGAAAGCACTTGGTCCTTTGTTGACACAGCAGCCCTTTGTGACCGCCCTAGGTAAAATGCCAGCCGGCGAGAGTGAGAGCAGCCTGCTCCACTCAGGCATGGGGCTATTCCACATGCAGGAGGATGCAGCTGGACTGGGAAATGCTGCTCTCCTGCACAGGGGGTGTCACTTCCTGAAAACAACTTTCACCTTGCTCTTAGTGGGCATGCTGGCTTTCTCTACTGATACATAAACTGAGGAACACCTCAAGTGTTCTTTGAGACTGCACTGGTGTCTGTGAGCAAGGGAGTGTCACCCAGTCCACCACATCCCTTCTGACTTGCTGTACTGACCCCATATAGCCAAACATACTTTTAAAACAAACATTCAATCAAAGAAACACCACTAAAGAGCCTGAATGACAGTAGTAAGGCTTTGGAACAGAAGCTGACAGTGGAGGTACTAATTTCTGCCACACAAAGCACACAGGAATTGAGGGATACTTTCCAAATTGTGCAAACCTCACTAATTTTGTTGCTTCTATCATAAGTCAGCTGGACACAACACTGGGAAACATACTGCTTCAGTAAGGGAACAGTCCACAGTCCCTGCTAGGATTTTCCCCAAGTTTTGGAATGCCAAACCCTGTCTTATCCACAAATAGTGGGAGTGATGATCACCTGCTTGATAGCTCTGTGTGCATGGAAGAGGTCCAGGCTGCTGCTGTGGGGGCAGCTGGGTTATAGGCTAAATGTCGTTCTTTTACATTTGTCTCCTCATCACCTCCCCACGTCTTTAGCAGGTTTGTTCCATTCCTAAGAAAAGTGCTTTGATGTTCAGTGAGATACTGAGCTGTAGCATATGTACCACTTATTCTTGTTAGCAAAAACAGCTGTTAGGAGTGCCAACCTGTCATCTTGCTCCTTATTTAGTAGGTGCAAACAAACAAAACTATTTCAGAAGGAAAAATAAAGAAAATCCTAAATGCGCTGAAGGAAGAACTTACACTAAATTGCAGGCAGCACTTCAGCCACATAGATAGAATTTAACTGGCAGAAAATTCCAAGGAAAAAGCCTAGGGGATATTACATATGTGGGTGCAGACAGGGGTGGCAGTCCAGAAGCCCTGAAGATCCATGTGGAGTGGACAGTGCCTCAGTGACTTTTGCTTGGGCACAGAGCCACATCCTTGCAACCTCATCACTTCTGGACAGGCTTGCATGCAAGTGTTCCACAAGACAAGTTGAGCCAACTGCACAGAATCATGGAATAACAGAATGGTTTGGCATGGATGCCATTCATTAGAGCAGGTTGCCCAGAGCTCAATCCAGCATTGAACACTTCCGGGGACGGGGCATCCACAGCTTCTCTGGGCAGCCTGCGCCAGTGCCTCACCACCCTCACAGTAAAGAATTCTTCCCAACATCTAATCTAAACTTACTCTCAGTTTAAAACCATTTCCTCTTGTCCTGTCACATGACATATGATGTGACATAGAAATCCCTCTCCCTCTACAGGACTGGAAGGTGCTATAAGGTGCCTCTGGAGCCGTCTCTTTCCCAGGCTGAACTACCCCAGCACCCTCAGCCTTTCTTCCTAGAAGTGCTCCATTCCCTTGATCATCTTCATAGCCTCTCCATCTCTCCTTGCCTTTCCTTGTAGTAATGAGCTGGCCTGCTCAGCCATAAGAACTTCATTTTTCAACCAAGAAGTGGTTTTTCCAATATCTGTTGTGATAGCCAAAGCATAAAGTCTCATTTGTAAGATGCTCTCTTCTCAAGAGAGAGCCATGATCTGTATCACAGCAGGTGAGGGTCCAGGATAGCAGCTGCATCCAGCTTCCCACATGGAGGGGCTAGCACTGGAAAAGCTACCCAGTTCTGCAGGGTGCAAATAAGACCTACTCCATATGTATGACATGGCCAAAAAAAGGTCTGCAGCTGGGGACCAACAGCTACTATTTCACTGTGTCCCAAGGGAGTAGGAGAGACTGAGACCACCACCAGTTTCCTCAGACTTTCAATTTCCAGATGATCCTTGGAAATGGACTACAGGATGGAAAAATAGATACCTTCTCCTCCCTCTGTGCCACACTGACCTACAGGAGAATTTCCTCCTCACTTCAAATGTGAGAATATTTTTAACCTCAAGTGAGTGAGCAGAATACATCACGTGAGATCATTTATGCCCTGTGAGATGTGGCTGCTATGTCACCTTCTTCCTGATTCAAACCATGGCAGTTTCCAGCGTTTTGGAGACAGACAAATGCACCTTGCCAGCCAAACTATTAAATCACAAAGAAGAATTTCTTCTGAATTTCTTCTAGCCCTTCCTAGGAATCTTTGAAGTAGAGGGATTACTAATATGTGTAAACAACCAGTCATCCAACTCCCTTTCAATTCCTTTAAATGAAAAATTGTGCCAGACTTTCCAAATCTCATGTCCAGTTTCCAAGAATCTTCCTCATCAGTTTTCAATCCTTTCCATAAGCTTATCAAACCACATCTAAAAAACATTTCTATTTCTTGTCCTTAGTGAGAAATTCAATCCTGCAGTTCCTAAAGCAAATAGGAAAATAATTACTCCCCAGAATATGATCATAATCAATTTTTAAGTATTTGATTTTGTAATTTAAAAACACTACCAACTCTGCTTAATACTATCCCTAACTACCACCTCACCAAATGCAATGAAGAGCAGGAGCAGAAAGGTATGAACTTCACAATTCAGGAAGAAAAAGCCAACCGCAGCAGTCTGGACTGCATCAGGGCTCAGATGATTAAATGCAATCAAAGCCAAATCAGTACAAAGTGACAGAAAAACAAAGGTTCACATGAGTTTGCAACATTCTGCAAGGCAACAGTTTAGCAGATCCATCTGTGTGTGTGAATATATATATATCTATACACACACACAGGAGAAATGTCATCCACAAGCACGTTGCAGCCTAGGGTGGAGCCTTCTGATAGCACAGAGCCATTCACAACAGGTGAAGAAGAAACTTGTTGTAAAACACAAGACAAATATATGGCAGCAAGTGAACTGCCACTTGTGTGGTCAGCTCCTTTGGGAACAAGCAAAAACTGTACTAAAGGTATTTCTTAATCCTTGACCATGCTGGACATCTTTCTCTTAAGGAGTTATACAATTCATTAATAGGAGTAATACAGTTTGGATGTAAAAAGTCTCAAGAAAGCTGAAAAATCAAGATTTTCAATTTGAAGGATCATTTATAATTTAAATTCAGATTAGACCAAATCAAACCAAAGCTGTCTTGCCTTTAATAACTACTTGAAAAATAGTGGCATTCAATATCCTCCTGGGATCAGGCAACAGCCCAGTGAAACCAATATTCTTGCCAGCCACACTACTGATTCTCCTGACATTTGTTGCTTTTACCGCCACCACCAGCACCACATCTGTCCTGGAGCCAAGAGACCCTGGACAGGCAATATTAAGATAGAAACACTAAAAATTAGAAAATTTAGGGAATTTTTGGATCACAACCATGAGCAATATCTGTGCCATTTATTTATCTGTCAGATGTGGAAAGGTACAAAGCAAAGAGTTTTCTAAGCATCCAAGTCTAAGATCATCCAAGCTAGTGATGCTGCTGATGGACCTTTTTTCCAGGTATGACCATAGGGATCTTAGCTCCAGAGCAGCCAGTAGGAATCCTCCTTTGAGTTGTTGTAATCTTTTTAAACCTGTACAAAATTCTTCAGCTTCAGCAAATCCAAATGTATAAATCATTATATTTCAACCGAAGACTAAATTAGTTAAGAGACCTTCCGCCCATCCCTATAAATTCTTTTGTTGTAAAGAATTTGTGCTTCTGTGTCTGTCAGATACTCAGAAGTATCTTGCTTAACTAGTCAAACATATAGCACTGGGGAATTACACTTTTTCTGCAAATGGGTGGTCGCTAGAACCTGAAAGCTGCTGCGAAATCATGGTGCAAGTTTCCTCATTTAACTCACCTACCAGTCTCCCATGGTCCCATTGCCAATGGTCATGACTTTAATCCCTACTGATGATGCACATCCTACATGGGTAGGATGCCACTGTTTGTTGTATATTTTCATAAAACAAAATCTTTCTCCTTTGAAGGCTGCTTCAGGATTTTCAATATCAAAACACATGAGGAAATGCAGTTTTTGTGTCCCTTTTTAAAACAGCATTTTGGTCACCACTGTCACCGCAGCAACCCAGTCTACCCAGGACTGATGAGCACAAAGGGTAACCAACACCTTCAGTTAGCATCAGCAGTTTTTATTGGAGGTTTCCCCCCCAAAAAACCCCAAAAATATCTGTGCATAATCTTGCTTAGCTTTGCAACTATTTTAAGCAATGCTTATTCATAATGACAGAGGTGCTGGTTACCAATATCCTGCCTGCATATTAACTTTCTGTGTGCAGTTGTTTCCACAAGAAGAGCCAATGCCCAGCTCTGCCACTCAGGTGCAACACAGGACACCTCAGTGCCCCACACAGCCTTACCTTCATAGCATGCACCACAGCCTCTGGCTTCTGACCCACAGGGACATACCCCGCTGCAGGAGAAGATGCAAGATCAGATGTCATGCGAGCTGGTCCCTGTGCAAATCAGATTAAGGTATGTGTTAATTCCTCTTTGGGTGATTTAAGCAAGGATGAAGAAAATATCCAGAAAATTTGACCACTAGCTTGTCTCAAATTCAATCCTCTCAGCCACCTTCAAAGACAAAAGACACCACTACCCCTTCCTCACAAGTCACTTGAGTTAACACCATTTAAGCACCATCACTCAGTCTAGATGTGTTCAGGCAGGAGGCCACCCTGGTTTAAACCTAAATTGATTCAAGAAACATTTTTTGTTCATTAAGGATAGCTTTCTACAAGGACAAGATCAAACAGTACTCATCCTTCTGGACACAGGAGCAATGCAAACAAGATGATTTTCCAGCATAAAACAGTCATTTCTAAGAAGCTGTGTTCATGAAAGAAACAGTTGGCATAACTTCATCGCTTCTCTGGCAGCATTTTCACATAGACATCAAGTACTGATCTTCAGCTACAGAGAAAATTGTGAAAGCAACCTTAAAACAAGCAGATGTCCAAACCTAATGTTGGCTGGGTTTGTTTCCAAAATGCTGGCCAGTCCTCCTGCATGAAGGACTCCACTAGGAAAGATGCCGAAATGACATTTTACAAAAGACTTCTACTGTCCAACCAGCCTTGTAAGCATTTTGCATAGTGCTTTCCTTTTTCTACAGGCATCCAGCTTGAATTATGAGAGACACAATATCTTTATTCAGCGAGATGCACCCTGCCTGTCCCTAATATTTTTGCATTGCTTTGTAACTCTGGGAGAAATCAACAATGAAATCGTTGACCAAATTTGTATTTAGTCTTCACATCCTTTAGGAAACACAAAGAATTATTATATTTGGGGGCCTCTGAAAGCAAATTAGGATGGCAGAGCGGCATGTAGCACCATCATAGGAATGGTTTCACACACAACACACGAGGCACTCCATTCACGTCTTTTCCACATTTAAATATGCTTTGCCTCATCACTTTGCCTTCCATGCCAAGGCCAGCAAGCTGGTTGTGCCAGAAGAATCATAGAATAATAGAAACACAGAATGGTTTGGGTTGGAAGAGACCCTAAAGATTCTCTAGTTCCAGCCCCCTGCCATGGGCAGGGAGCTTTCCACTAATTCAGGTTGCTTAAAGCCCCGTGCAGCCTGGCCTTGAACACTTCCAGGGATGGAGCATCCACAGGTTCTCTGGGCAACCTGTGCCAGTGCCTCACCACTTTCACAGTAAAGGAGAACCAATGGAGGGGCACTTTCTCAGCTCTCATTCTTTCAAATGTTTTAAGTTGTAGGGGCCTTTTTACTCATAAAAGCATTCATGTGCATGTATTAAAGGAAAAGATGGGCTAATCCATTAGGCTACAGACAAAAAGGCATGGAGCCTTTCAAGCCCTAGCCACTGATCTGTGCCTAACCCATGTCATGAACAACAGCCATTTACTCATAATAGCAACCTTCATGAACTGATTTGCAGTTCATGAAAAAAACTTCCTTTGGAGAGGGGATGGTATCTCAGAAAAAGGAAGACTTCCTAACGCCACAATAATTCTCCAAGGTTATTTAACAGACCAAAAAAGCAGAGGCACTCACAGGATGGGCATGGTTCTGGACCTAGTGGCAGAGAATTACAGCTTGCTGGAGCTGTGGCACCTGGGGACACATCCTCAGTCACCCCATCCATAGCATCAGACAGAAGAAACTGAGGCTGGGGAGGGAGCACTAGGGACTGGATCCAGCCAGTCTACAGCTTAGACTTACTACTGCAAAATGGAGCACAAATTTCACACAGGGCTGGTAAATGCAACAGAGTCCTTCCAGAATCAGCTTCCCACAGAGCTCAGAGACACCAATACATGCATAAGTACTCTTGCTTTATGATGAAAGATGCTTTCTTTCTATAAATGACCAGGTTCATGACAAGCAACAGAAGAATATTCAGGAGTTTCTGGCCATACTTGATATGGATCTTCTCCCATGGCCCTCTTCAGAACTAACACAGGAAATGCCAAGCAAAGGTCTAACATCCAATATTCCTTTGGAGTTGAGAGTAATATGACAAAGTTAGAAGGAATTCTGTTGGATATTGCTGCTGACAGCATTTTAAATACAGTTTCCTGGCCAAACTAGAGCAGATCACGAGGTCTCCCATATGAAAGACAGCAGCAGCTTCTGCTCACATAACTGAAGTCGCTAATTAGCTACAAAGCACTTCCATGATCACAATCACTCTCAAAATTAGTATAGAATACAAATGAAACAAAAATGATTAGAGAGAAATGTTTTATAAAGAGCTTGATCATACTTAACCAATCACTACACTGACAAGATGAAAGCATTTTTGCAAACACAGTGATATACTGGATATATCATATCACACAAAAAGCATTCAAAGAGTCACCTTCATCCTCAGACACGGGCAATCAACTGAGTGGCCCCTGAACACAGGTAGAGAATTTGACTGAAGAAGGGCAAAATAATTTTAAAGAATGAGAAATGCAGCAAAAGAGGTAGACACAAAACTTGTACTCAAAGTCTAAGTGACAGATCATTTCTAAAATAGGCATGATCCTTAGCTTGGAAGCCAAAAGCCCCAGCCAACAGAAAGAGATGTCCAAATTGCTGAGTGCCATCATCAGCAATGGTGAGTGCACCACATGGCCACACCACTGGCCCTTTGCCCCAGGACACAGAGACCTCCCCACCATGCCAGGCTGGTGCTACAAAAGGTCCAACACACATGTGAAGAAAGTGGGGGAACAAGCAAGGATCTCACCAACACCCCTGCTCCTTACAGCTATGGGATGCAAGCAGTAAAAACACACACACGGCTAAGGGTGGCTCAGTGTTCATCACTGCAGTCACTGCTTCTCATGCAGCTGCACCCTTAGGGAAGGCTTTTTCCTCACACACAAAGAGTCAGTGTTTTTTGAAAGGGTTGGTGCTTCATTCCCACTGATTTCAGTGCAGTTCACAAAAAAAAAAATCTTCAGCTAAACTCCCATCAGCTTCCTGCCCAGAGGCACACATAAAGGAGGCCAGAACCGAGGGGACTGCAGTCAGCAAGGAAAGAAGTGACAACATATCCAGCAGGATACATGGCCAGCAGGATGCATGGCCAGCCTTTAGAGGATGGAGGAGAGGAAAATGGGCAGAGTTCATCAATAGTGTTAGCTGAAGTGGAGGAAATGGAAAGAATTGGAGATAAGGTCAAGGTTGCTATATTGGAAAACTGCCAACAGTGGGAGAAGGGAGGGAATGGGAAGGAAGAGGAGGATGTATATTTTACCCAGCAGGAAACTCACTGAGCTGAAATGTAGAGGAGAGGGAACTAGAGATTTCAGACAGGAGATTGGAAGGAGGGCAGGAAAAATCTCAATAAGCCAGTGTTAAAGTAGCAAGCAAAACTGCACAGATGGAGGAGATTCCTCATAGCTAGAACAGATGCATTTGGAAACTGTAGGCAAGAATTCTCATAGCTGCACCCCAGCACTCTAACTCAGATAATCTGAGGACCCCCACCATTGCAGAAACCCATGCCCTTCCTGTTCCCTATAGCTGACATTTTCACAGACATAGGAACACAACTGACTCAGCACCCTGGCAGACAATAATAGCAAGGTTAATCTGGTTACATCCTAAGAAGCAGAAATTGTCCATATAGGCAAAAAGCAATATGGTATGTTTTGAGGCAAGTGTCACTCTCAGTTTCCTGTCCCCATCTGGTTTTGTCGAACGTGCAGTCTTTGTATTAGATACATATTTCCGCTTGCTAGGTTTTTATAGTGTTTGGTAGTTCAGAGGTGGTTTACTCCTCACCCTCAGATACGTGGCTGAGCATTACACAATTATATAAATGAATGGTGCTACAAGACAGCTTGGAAGTCACCAAAAATACCATTAAAATTTATAATAAAGATGTTAAGAAATAGCATACCACTTTCAGCTACATCCACTGTCACCCCACCCAAAGGAAGAGCTTCCCAGCAGTGAGATTACCAGTCTAATTAAGGAAAGGGGATATAAGTTATGTCTCTGAGTTCCCAGGTGCTTGCAGGAAGCACCTTTGGACCCTATGCACAGGGTTTATTGACCACTGTGACTCCAAGACCCAAAGATAGTTCTCCTTAAGAAACAAAAGTCCCAGGGAACCAGAAGCTGTGTGTGACCCATCCAATGCTTCCTCAGCAACTTGGTGTTTTTGCTTCTCTCCAAAGCACTGTGGCTGCTCAGAACACTCAAGATTGCTGTGGCGTGGATCTCTGATGAGTTCAGCCCTGGACAGAACAGCCTTGTCTCTGCTACCAGGATGGTTCTGGGACTGTAGTGTCCTGAGAGGGTCCTGATGAGATTCTCTGAATCCTTCAAGGGAGGACAGTGCCAAATACCCCCATATCCAGGCCATTTTCCACTGGGAAAACAACAACAAGAGCTATTCCTCTGCTGCCTCTGTGCAGACAGCAGTAGTGAAGTACCACCAAACATAGTTCCCTTTCAGCCCTTTCTTGCTCCTGCATTTCAAGCAGATCAGTGCTGAATATTTACTGGTCTCAGTGATGGGACCAACGCACTTCTCAGAGTGCACCCATGTAGCATCAGTTCCCTCCCCATCCCACCCACATCATGCATGCCAAAACCACAGATCCACCAGAGAAGTTCAATTCTATCTCAGACCCTCCCAGAAACCACTCTCTGGAGCCTGCAGGGCTTGTCTCCAAGTCTGTATGGACAGCCACAGTCCAGCTGTATAAATGGCTAAGTAAAGAGAAAGAAACTCTGCAGTCTCCCATGCAGAGCATCCCTGAAGCAATATGCTACACACAGGGCATAAGTTCCCTAATTCTCTTGCTAGGATGACACTGACACCCTCCAATTCAAAACAGAAAACAATGCAAATCAAAAGTAGCCCCATTCACTGCCCCAGCCGAAAACCATCAGCATCAGCAATAGTGGTCATGTGAGAAAGAAAATCCCCAGACCACAAATACTGTCAATGATCCTTTTCAATCTGACACCAAAAAAATGAAGAGCAGAGGCCTCAACTTGCAGCTGCTGGTGAACATCTGCTACTATGTGTCACGCCACAATGTCATTACCAGTGTCTAAGACCAAGCTTCCTAATGAGTCCTTGCTGGCTCTGTCTGGCTTCATGGGATGTGGTCCAGCACAGATGCTGACAAGCACTGCCATGGATACTCCATTCCTGTGTATTTGGAGGACCAGAATTAAAAAGACTCTCTGCAATAGGGCACACCGCGAAATCCTGATAATGACACACCTCCACAGAGGTAAAGTAAGGCTTAGAATATGAACCTCTCTTAATAACAGTGGGAATGCTCTGGAACTCAAGAAGAAAAGAGCCTAATTGGGGATGACAGGTGTCTGCTCTTTTAGAGGTTTGGATCAGAAATTGCAAAAAAAAGAACAAAGAAATTGTGATAAACAATTTCTCCTTGATTCCTCCAGGGATCTGAAAATACATGAGACCTTGAGCCTTCCATCAGTTTTCAATCTCTTTTTGCTCAACTATATTCTGTCTATTAGTGACACCCTTTCCTACCCCACCTCCAAGAGAGCTATTCCTGATATGCAGAAAGACTGCAAAAGACTAAGTTTCAAAACCCAGAAGAGAACATCATGCTGGTTTTACTTCAGCCAGCAGGCACAACCTAGGCACTGAGAATGCTTCAGACCAACATGGAACATATGAGCAAATATTAATTCTTCTGAACCTCACATCTTCCCCTTGCCTTCTATTAATTTTTGTCTCCCATTTCAAAAAAACAGGCATTTAGAATTCAAACCCGATTATACAAGCCACATTTTTCTAATGGCATACTTCAGACAACATTAAAGCTAAATGGAGTCATATCAGACACCGTGAAGTTTTTATTGCCGAGACAGAAGACAGAAAATTACATTACATCAGGCAATGTCAGACAGCTCACAATAAAATTCCCAGGCATGTCTATTTATCTCACAATGGCTTTGTTTGCAGCCTGCTTACCCAGATTTTAATTGTACTTGGACCCTTCCTTAGCACCTGTCACCACCTAGGTGTTTTAAATAAATCATAAATAAATAAATAAAGGTGTCAATGCCACTCTGCAAATTAGGAACTGTTAATAGACAAGTAGGAGCAGTAACATGCCCACAGTTCATGGAAAGTGGGTGACAGAGCTGGGCAGTACCATGGCAAGGTGCCATGACTGGCCCGGTGTGCCAACAGAATGGGGGGTTCAGCACATTTTCATTTTGTGAATGGCATATGTGGCTACAAGTTTAAGGAAGTGCTTGGAGCAGCTCCAGCCAGACAGTGGTCTGGGCAGATGGGGAAAAACAGCAGCAAAACCAAGGACTGAGAGTACAAGGCCACTCTGGCATGGGAGAAGGTAAGGCAGGGAATGCACCAAAACCCTGAAGCACAGTGTCCCCATCAGAAGAGTAGCACAGGCAGCACCAAGGGCAACCACTGGGCTCACACGGACTGATGGTCCATTCAGAATGAGAACTCTCCCTTCACACAAAGATGAGTGACATTCCTGGGTGATCACACACAGAAAAAATCTCCTGTTATCACCAGCCTGAGAAATTCCCTGGGCCCCCTCATCATTCTGTATCCCAGGGCACATTTCCCATGCTCCACTGCCCTGGAGCTGCAGAGGCTGGAGCAAAGCGCTGGTGCCACGACTCCTGCTGACATTTCACCTTCTGCAAAGCCCCTTCCCTCCCTGCTGCATCTTCTCATGCCCACAGCAGTGCTGCCAGAGCCACCAAGTGTGGTGCTCCCTAGGGAGCCCAGCTCCTCTCATGGCCCAGCAGGGACAGGGCTACCTGGTGGCACTCTGGCAGCAGCCCCAGGGCTCCTTGCTGGCTACAAGATTTCCTGGAGGCACAAAGAAGCAAGCAGCAGGAGTGCTGGCTCCTCTGCAGACCATACCTTTGTGCCACCCTACTGCAGATGATGCCAGACCTCTGATATCTGAGCATGGGACACCCTCATCAGAGCCAGGGAGCACCTGTATGTGTCCTGTCTACCAGAGCAGTGATGGTGCTTGGCTGTTGCTGTTCCATGCCTACTGTGCAGAAAAGCTGACAGCATCCAGCTCAAACCCAACCAGCAGCCCCCCTCCTTGGGCACTTAAATGGTTGCACAGTCCTAGACACAGTGGGCTGCCCTGCAGCTGCAAGCACCTGACAGCCTGCCTCCAGGCACAGGAGAAGGAACCTGTGGAAGATTCCTAGACAGACCCAGCTCTCCAGCACCACACAGCTCCTGGCCATTGACAGGGAGAGAATTCAGAGCCATCAGTACTCTGTATTAGCATCTTCCTTATCAAATCAAGGGACTTTATTGCTGATGATAATCTCCTTTGGTATTACCTACTTTGCTGCCTTTAATCATAGAGAGCAGCTGGCCATGTAAACATTCAAATCCATGAATTAACTGCTGGGTCCATGCAGAAGCTAGACAGAGCCTGACTGTGTCTCAGCCACCTCCTCCTGCATCTTCATGGTCTCCTCAGCATCCATGGATGTCTGCTTAAGTAATAACAAGACTTACATGGTGCTTTCTGATTATTAAAGGAACAATTTAACTCTTTCATTGCTTTCTCAGCAAACATCACAGACACTCAACAAAAGAATAGCTCCTCTCCCCGGCAGGCACGACACAGCGCTGGCTGTACGGGCTGTGCTGGGGCACCCAAGGGAAGGGAAGATTTCAGGGACTGCCCCAAACAGAAAAACAAAGTCTGCAGTCTCTCCATTGTTTGCAACTGGATGTCATTACAAACAGGAAGGGTGTCTTTTCTCAGTGCTAAGTTGATCGCAGCTCCAGACACGGGAGGCTCCTTGGAGCACGCTGAGCCGGTGAGTCAGCCTCATCCGGCAGCGGCAGGGAGAGGGGAACAGTCACTCAATGGGCTGTGACAGCGCTGGGCAGCTGGGATGGGAGCATCCTGCTAAAATCACCACCAGCAGCTTCAGCTGCCCCCTCTGTGACTGTGAAACGCTTCCCAAATGTCATATTCTGTGCAGTGTCAGCCCGTGACACCCGACACAAGGGAACAGAACAAGGCTGTCCGCACAGAGCGAGCCCTCGCCGTACCAGCAGACAAGTGCACTAACTCTGGCTGACTCACAGCGGCACTGTCAGCGTGAGGACCTTAAGGGGCGCTACTACTTTTGATAAAGGAACGGCAAGCACATTTGTTTTCAGAAGGAAACGGTGGGCATTTTTAAGACTTTCATTATTTTGAAGCAAATCTCATTTGGGGGTGATGCAGGTGAAAGCCTCTGAGGGGGTAGAGGAGGTATGCAAGCACAGGAGGATACCTGTGCACATCACCTCTCAGTCTCCATTTCAGCCTGGCTGCCCTTCCACACCTGTGGCAGAGCAAGGGTCTGTTGTGCTCCTGACTCCTCCGACCTATTGCCAGCCCCACACAAAGGTACATTAAAAATGACCATGAGAACCTACAGCATATCCTCAAAGCAGATTAATTTTTCTTGCTTCTGGTGGTCACCTTTAAGGGCGGATTAAGGGCATGGCCTGCCAATGCCTCTTGCTCATCAAATCCCCAAACTTCATCACTGCCAAACTTTGTGCTGGTTAGCTGCCATGGGGAAAAAAGCCACCCACTGCTCAAAGGCTCTGCAACAGCAGCAGATGAAGGGCAGTTGCTTTCAAAAATTGATTGGTTCATTCTCTGCTGGTGATACACCCTGAAGCTTCACCACAGCACTCCTTGGGCCACAAATCCCAATAAACCTTTTATTCTACTTTCTCTTCCACAGCTACTGTTGCTGCAGCATCAAATCAGTCACCTTGAATTTCTCTCTTTGTCTGCTCAATAACATCCTGGTGGTATCAGTGAAGCCAGTGGGAAGGAGCTGCCTTCTGCCACACTTCTCATGCTTCTCTCAGTCATTGCCTCCCCCTGCCTAAAAAGGCACCATGGCCATCACTGACGTGGGAAGGTGAGAAATCAGCCTAGAGTCATCCTCTGACACACACCAGCTGCGCTCAGCTCACCTGACAGCTACAGGGATAGGAGAAGGCAGGGGACCACAGGTCACTGCACAGGATGGGCTTCTAAAGCAACAGAAGGAATTGAAGGCATTTTAAGAGGCCACAGTGGGATGCTGAAGATGCAAATGCAGTCCTGGGGAATGCCAGAGGCACTGGGCAGCCAGAGATCCCCCTGCCCAGGGGCTTCACGTAGCACTCTGAGGGGCTGGGGGTTCCTTGCTGGCAATGGAGGGGTTGCTGTGCTGTGGTGGGACACCCTGCTGAGGTTCCTAGTACACCAGGCAACTCTGCAGGGGCAATTAATGCTCCAAGGCTTCCCTTGACTCTTCGGGATGCATCTTCAGGACATCACAATCAGGATGCAATTCAGGACATCACAATGAAGACTACAGTGATCTTTTGCCATTTCAAGCTTGACTTTAAAAGTCATCTTGGCTTTACAAAGCTGATCCTGTTCTTCTTCTGAGAGGAATGATTTCTTCCCATACAGGCTGAGGAGGGACTCTGAGTTCTCCAGTGGGACCCAAGACGAGTTTGGGCCACAGCAACATCTCCTTGCCCGCATCACATTGGTCGATGGCTTTGTCCTTCCTCTGCAGTGAGCTGAGGGATAGATACTGAGTTACCGTCTCACTTTTCTTCTGCCTTAGCCCTCGTACTGAACAGCATGGAGACTACTGTCTTTCCAGCTAAAAGGGAGAGACAGGACTGCCATTGGGGCTGGGGTTTAGCTACTATGTGCCCTCACATCACCTCCTCTCACCACTGCTCTCACAGGCTCAGCAGACAGCCAGCACTTCAGCCAAGGACTCATCATCCCTTCCCACTCCATCTAATGGCTTCTCTTTACACCTACAGACCACAAACATTTGGGCTTGTTTTTGTAATAGCAAGTGTGCCATCTGGCAAAACGAAATACACTTCCCCCAAGCATCTCTACACGGCAGAGGTACAAAACGTGACTCGTTGTGACAGCATGGTGGGAATCAAGGCAAGGGGCTGGTGCTGCAGCCAAGCTGCCAGAGGTATTTCCCAAGCTTTACATCCTTCAAGAAGTGGGCACTGAAGAAAAATACAATCAGAAACAGAAACAGTGTCAGGGAGCCAGAGACTCAGCAGCCATCTAAGTTGAGTGCTCTCTACTATATAACCACACTACTACTTCTGTGCATTTTCCTATGAACCTTGTTGTTTCTGGAATAGACATAGAGGGAAAAAAGAAATTGTATCTCCTCAGTCTGGTCTGTAGTCTATACAGGCTCCTGAGAGAAGCAGCTTTGAACATTCTAACAGAAATCTCACTTTTATCTGGAGATACTTATTGTAGTCCTCAGGGGCATATATATAAAAGCTGGGTATTGGCATCATCAGCATCGTCTTCTCAAAAAGAGAGAGCTTGTCTCAGCTCTCACAGAGTGTATCTGCAGGTACTTTCCCCAGAAATTCCCAGTTCCAGACCCAGGATGGTCCTACAGCACTGGCAGACTCACCCTCCTGCACCCAGATGTGGGGAACCACTAGGAGCTCCTGCTCCTCAGCAAGGGAACGCTACAAACCCGGTACAAAAACTTAAGGAAGGGGAAGGAGATGATTATTTTAATCTGTTACTCACACCCACACCCCTAGAAACACACATTCAAATGTTCACCAAAAGGTGGTCGGGGTCACAGTGTGTGGCACAAAAAACAAGGGACACCAGCAAGTCCTAATGACAGCCCTGGGATCCCTCCCCACTGACAGCAAAGAAATGGGTTTTGGGACACATTTTTCACATGCCTTAGGAGTCAGTGGTTATTACAGGCTGATCTTTATCTCAGCATCTTGCTTACTCACCCCCCAAAAACCCTAGGAAAGCTGATGCCTGTTGCCTCCTTTCCATCACTTTGGTCATCTTATCTACTCCTTCCTCTTGGAACCACAGGAAGAAAAATCATGGTGTGACATTGCTCCCATTATCAGGGAAGCAGTCCTCTGCTGATGAGCCATCTGTGCTGTGACCTTATCACAGCACAGACCTCCCAGTCCTGACACAAACCACACATCCTGTGGTGTTTACCCACTTGTTTGCTGCCAGTCACACCTTTGGCCATCAGCACAGGCCAAAGCACCCCTTCCTCTAGAATTCCTGCTGGTGTTTTCACACACACTTTTCCACCCACACTTGATCCACACTAGCCTTACTATTTCCATTACAAATCTCTACAGTTACTCCCACCAAAGGCAGGATTCCCATTATAAATCATATGAACACTACTAGCAGATTTTAAGTCTAAGCCAGCCAGGCTAGCTCTGACTGCTACCAAGAAGCTGGTTCATGTTTAATGGTGTTCTTTGCCAATGTGGATAAATGGTTCCTCCAGGCAGCTGGCTTATGAAGGTAATGGTACTTTCAGCCAGAAGACCATAAGCAGCCCTGAGGTCACCTTGTCATGCCTGGGCACTGAGATGGGCCTGTGGCACAGGCACAGGGCAGCAGGCAGGCACATGAAAGTCTGCAGGGAACATGTATCCACATGGCAGCCAGAGCACCCATGAAGAGGCCAAAGAAAAGAGAGAGGCCACAAGCTCTAGGCCATGTCTCAGCCCCCACATGCATCCTTAGCTGTGCTTCAGGGGTGTTGGATGCCCCTCTGGATGTGGGGGGAGTGAGCAAGCAGCTGTGTGGTGTTTAGGTACCAGCTGCAGTTAAAAACCCAGATGCCAGGTGGGCCACAGAGTCCTCAGCAGTGCACGGCTTACAGGTACCTCAAGGACAGCTCTCATGCCTAGGACATCAACTTACATGAGACTGAGCAGTTCTGGAGGCTGCTGGCAATAGGAAAAATGGAGCCAACCTATCCAGCTTAGTCTCATCCCAGGGAAATGGCAGGTCCCATCAGGAGCTTGTTGCTGCCTCCTCTCATGAGTCCAAGCCAGAGGAAATCACCCACACCTCCCAAAGGACACAGGGAGCCTCTGGTACTCCATGAAATGGTGCTGGCTGGCAGTTCCCAGAGCTGGAAAGACTGACCACTCTGCTATCAGTTCAAGCTAACACATATATCACACCTTCCCTTGAAAAGGCCATGGTCTTTTAGGCCAGACTGCTGTTCCTGGATATTTGGTAACCACTGCAGACTACAGAGAAAATCTATAATTACCCAGGTGCATGAAGCCCAATGCACTGTGTGTTTTGCTTCTGCATCTGGAGTGTGCATTGGTGTCCCCGATCCAGGACACTCTAGAAACACCCAGCTGTGTCATTAACTGAGCTATATCAGAGCCCTGGAGAGCTGGAGTGTTACCTGTGTGACAGTGAGGGATGTGCTGAGGAACTTCCCAAAGAGCTGTTCAGGAAGTGCCGATGATGAAACCCTGAATGGATGTGACAGCTTTGAAGCTGACACCAACTGTCCATCACTCATCCACATGAAGCTTGTGCAGGCACAAAGAATACTGATTTTTCACAAACTCATGCCTGTTGTCTATAAAAAAAAGCCACACAGAAACTAGGGTACATCTAAATGTCCACTTCTGGAACATTTGCATGAACTTGTGATCATTACCTTTTGTCACAAAAACAGTGTATCATGTCAAGCCACAAGCCAAAAGGAATTTGGTAGGAATAAGTAAATAAATGCCTACATAAGTATCTCAAACAATGTGGACTTGGATCCAGAGCTGGTTTTGGTCTTTTTCTATCAACTTCCCGCAAAGAAGGCAGAACACAGCTAGGGTGACAGATGAAAGTGAATGTCACACAGCACCCAGGCCTCTCCATAAACGCCAGGTGTCATCTCTTCCTTCAGGAAGCAGAGAAAACAGGGACAAGTAGCCAGGAAGGGCTCCAGCAGGCAGGACCATCTGCCACCATCCCTCACACAGCCCCAGTGAGCTGTGGGGGCTGATGCTCAAGCAGAAAACTCTCCTGCCAGCTCCCATCCCAGCACAGCTCCTCTGCAGAGAGCTGCTGGACATATCCCAGCCTGACTGACAAGATAAACGTAAAATCACGAGTAGCAGGGGCAACCAGCACAGGCTGACTGAGCATCACCAAGCTGGAACAAAGCTGGGAATCAAAAGCCTGACTACTAGGGAAGGAAAGCAAAATCTCCAAAATTGTAAAGCTCGCACAGCCAGACAAACATCTCCAGGTTCAAGTCTCTCTGCACTCCCTATAAAGTCTCCTATCTATACATAAGGTACAAAGTTAGAAAAGTGAATATTCACCTGGACAGTTTTATTTTCCTTTTTTTTTTTTACTTGAACCATCCTGTCATTTAGCAGGGATAGAAAGGGGTTATGCTTCCATACTTGAGTTTTATTTATGCAAACTTTATTAAATTATTATTGTGCCCTTCTTTACAGCTGTAAGAGATACACTGAATCTACTGAATTACTTTTTCCCAGTCAAGAAGCCAACACATGGCTCGTCCTACAGGACCTGCAGCTGTGCTGACCAGTGTCCCAGACATGGAGCAGGGAGGTTTTCCAGCTGTGCTGCCATCAGCATTTTGCTGACATTCATAACACTTGCAGCCCACTCCCATCAGGACTCCCTGACTGTTTTTACACTCTTCCTGTAATCTGGAAAATAATATCACCATGCAAATGCAGAGGTCCAAGCAATGAGGGAAACATCTGGAAGGCAAACACCTGTCAGGGCTCAGGATCCTCAGCCATGCCTGGCACATGGGTGCCCCGGCACAACAGCACAGATTCCATCTTATGCAAGAGGCTTTAGTCAAGATTCTTCTGTGGTTTGAGAAGGAATGCAGGCAAATCTTAAGACACACAAACCTCATTTGTGATACAGAAAAACCTAACAAATTACTGAACAACCCTGTCCATGAACTGCCAGACACCCAGCAAGCTTCACCCACAACCAGCTTTTTTACTACAGGCACAGGGCATTTACCAAGAAGAAGCTGCAGGTGTAACAAGACTCACCCTAGCTTTAAAAGATTCACAACAGTGACTGCCAGTTGACTGAAAACCCATGCTGGGAAGTTGACAAACTAAATTCAAGCAAAGATGAATGTTCCAGGGGCTCCCCATCCTCCCAACATCCGCAGGTTTTAGCTGCACATTTGCAACACCAGCTTCAGGGTGAACAATCACTTGGGAGAGCTCCCCTGTAATCTTCACCTGCCCCTCCAGCCATGCCCACTCTTGGGGAAACCCATGGCTCTGCCTGGACAGGTAAGGAAACATCTCTTACGTTTTGCAGGGCATCTTGGTACTGTGGCAGTGACGAGAGCTGTGACTCAGAGTGGTACGGGGACAATCCTTTCCTCAGAGTCCTCAGGTCCCCCGTGCTGGACTGCTGCAAAGACAACAGAAAACAGGACAGCCCATATTAATGAGAAGAAAGCAAGCTGTGCTTCTCCTGATGTCCTAGCTTTTGTCACGACTGCATCTGTCCCCTGACCTGCTCTCATTACTTCTCCCTGCACAAACAGTGACAGTGAACACTGTGATAAAATGCTTTTTCCATGTCCAGTTCTAGAGAAAACACCTGCATGCAGTTGGTGGTGAACTGTTCAAGGTCTGATACATTAAGTAATACAGCAGGAAAACATTTTTGTTTTATCTAAGTTCCTACATGCTCAATAAAAACATTTGCTAAGAAGCACATAAAAATATTTTTAAGCCTTCAGATTAAATCAAAAGTAGCAAAAAATCCACAAACAGAAAAAATAAAAAACCCACTCAACCCACACCAGGAGACATTTTCTAGATTAAGGTTTGTAAGCAGTGCTACTATGATTCACCTAAACTTGCAAAATGTGTGGTGACAGAAACAGTTTCTTATGTGGTTACAATTTTGCTTGCACCCGCAGGTCTTAAACATAGTCAAATAAACGAAGGTCGTCTTTACGACCCTAGAAACCAATATTCTGCACTTCACACAGGGGAAGAAGCACTGGATGTTAGGAATAATCTCCCTGGGACAAAGTTTCTGTCTTGCGTTTTTAACTCTGTCTGTGATCTTGAAATGTGAAGAATGAGAAGTTCATTTATAAAAGTGCACCCAGAAAAAGCCAGTACACAAGTATTGTCAAAATTTGCCAAAATCAAAGGTCTGGGAGAAGATTCTATATCATCAATAAGCATCCTCATTAACTTTTCATATTTTTAAGAGTATCAAGAGTGCGCTGTACTCTATTTTAAAGCTAAAAAATCATGACCTTTCAGATTTTTATGCTCCATTAAGACTTTCAACTCCCATTTACTACAGAAATGATGTTTTCTACTTCAAAAGAACCAAAGAAAAGTCATTGGAGCAATAAAATTTAACAGGAATTCCCATAAATCAACTCAGTTGTATATAAAAACCCCATAGTAACCCAAAGGCCTGAGCATAACAGAGACTTTGGAGACTGTTGTTGCACACAGATTTCTGGAAATATTGAAAGTTCATTTCCATTTCCTCCTCAAAGAGAAGAATTGGTGCACTCTGAATGGATACATTATTTTCTATCAGTGTCAGAAATATTTTCTTGTAGCTACACGACCTGTTTTAGTTGACATTCAGCTTTGGTTTTATTTCAAAATGTTTTCTTAGGTTAAGACTTCTATAGTGACCCAATGCTTTCACAACCATTCTGGAGCCCACACCCTATCAACTTTCTTTTTATAAGCTGTGAAGAGAAAGGCAGATTTCAAGAAAGCCATAGTGCGAAATGGATGCTATTCCTGTATGATCCAATCTGCTGGGAACTGTTGTGTCTCACATGGACTCAAGTGATACAGAATAAGTTCAGCATATCAGATATCTGGGATTCCCCTGAATTTACAATGAGAGATGATGTGGCCTGTATTTCTTTCAACAGAGATTCACAGAGAGAGAGAGATCTGAAGGAGATAACTCCTTCTGAAGCTGAAAAGTGACTGCCGCAAAACTGAGTTTCCACTATTCCTGGGAGGTATATAATTTCAAAGAAAGGTTAGTAGGTCACAAAGGAAGATGATAAGAAGAATCTTAGTTTACTGGCAGTGTCCCAGGCATGTGAAGTCTCTTGGTGGTTATCCTGAAAGGATTTCACCTTCGCTGTGCTCCCACAGCCCTGGTGTGTGCAACTTCTTCTCCACTCTTGAGTGTGTGTGGGGACACAGCAAACTCCTGGAGAGGTCCTGACACTGCTACCCACTCCTTTAAGCTGTCAGCTCAGGAGCTCAGGCACTCTTCCCTGATATCTGTGATGAAAGGGCACTTGTGTGGCCAGGGGAAAAGCAGAGCAGAGACAAAATGTGAGGTTGTATCCTTGTCCTGGAGACCCAGAGGTTGCAGATCTCCTTGCAGTCTCTGCTCCTGAAGAATGTGTGCTGCCTCAGCAGTTTAGAGGCCATGGATTACCCAGATTTTGCACACCACACTGAGACCTGCAAGATGCCACATGATTGTGGGGCACCAGAAAGGTAGAAACAGGCCTCAGAAAGAAAGATCTGGGAGACATTTCTTTGCATCCCAGCAAAACTTGCTGTCTTACCCCCAATCTGAATGGGTTGGTGTACATTGGATCCCTCATGTGTTTCATCACACTACAGCTTGTCTTCACAGAAAGTCAAAATGCTTTGCCCAACTAAGGAAGGAAGACAACCAAACCCAAGCCCAGACAACACCCAGTATCACACTGCTGTCGTTAAATATACACTAAATTGATTTAATTAACTGCCCTATGCTCCTGCCTGGAGAAAAAGTCTGCATTAATTTTGATTTGGCCTAAATTGGTTTGAACTGTGTTGGTAAATACACAGATACAGTCAAAACTCTGCTCTAACAAGTGTTTATAATGGATTAGTTCTATTGCTTTTTTTTAAAGCAAATCCCATTTAAGACTTCACTAGTGTGTGACAAAACTATTGTTAGAGTGCTTCAGTGGCTGCTGATTATGAATCTGACCTAATGCATTCAATTTGATGGAAAGATTCCCACTGAGTTCAATGAACATCAAAACAAGCTCTTAATTAAAGAACAGAAAGTGAAAAGAGAAAAAAAAATAGGACATGAAAAAGAAAAGACAACTAAGAAATAAAAATGCTGTGCAGAGATCTATCCAGAAGAGGAACAAGGTGTTTGGAGCAGAGAGTGGGTTTGCTAGGGCAAAAAGAGTCTTCACTTGCCATTATTTATAAGACACCCCTGTCAGAGATAGGCAGAGTAAACCTTTTCCTCACACTGTCTATCATAAAGTCAGTCCCTTTCATAAGCCCTCCACTCAAGGCAATTTTACCTCTATATTTTCTAGAAGTTACTTGGGAATGTATCTTTAATTGCTTGTGGGTTTTTTACAACAAGCTACCAATCACAGCTCTGCACTATTTATCTTCCCCGTACTAAAAGCAAATGTGTGGTTTTTTACCATAGAATGAAAAATGCTTTTTCTTCCTTTTTAAAATAAAAATGGTGCAGTGACACATATTCAACAGAACTCCCTAAACACTTGCACATTCCTTGGGCTTTGCTATCAGTGTTAGAGCTAACCAGGGAAAGAAAGTGAATCCCTCATTAAAAAGCTATATGACTAATGATGCATCAGAATGAGTAGCCATTACTCCACTTAAACCTAAATTAAAAATCCTGGTATTTGCATTGTCAATTCACTCACAAAATGAAATCTCTTATTACCTTACCCAATTTTCATTACTGAGATGTAAGTGGATCCCAAATTGCTTTTCTAGTCAGAAAGACATTTTAAAAGCAGAATCCCTAATCATCTCTGTTCCTCATCATTGCTGGAGATTATCTCAACTAATGGGCATATAATAAATTATCCTTCAGGTAAAACCACTTCACATTTCTGGAGTTTCAAGGAATTTATCAGCAAAATCATTTTCTTCTGAACTACAACTCCGTGGGAGCATGTAGTCTCAACTGAACTTTTCTTGGAAAAGTTTCCTAAGCTGAGAAGCAGAGAGAGAAGGAGGGACACAGCAAAGGAGACCAAGTAACAGCTCAGGAGACTCACACACTTGTCTCCAGCCAACACCAACAACTGGCTACTGACTACTCCAGAGTGGCTCTTGCTCTCTTACTGTGAATATTTTTCAAACTCCAGTTTCATCCATAGTTAAAAAAAAATAATAAAGCACATCCTGAATTTCACAGTGGTACAAAAGTGCAAGACCTGTCCTCAGTCCAACTCAGCACTTCTCTCCACAGTGCTGCTTCCCCTTCCCAGGTGATGAGCATGGGGCCAAGCCTGCAGAGCCAGCACCAGCACACACCTGTGCCACACACTGCCAGCACGGACACCCCACAGGGCATTCTGACACAATCACTCCTCAGCACTCAGAAAAAATGGCAAAACATTTATTGGTAAATTTTTCAGCTAGGCAGGACTTAAGAGTGACCCCAGAAGATGCCATACATGGACTGAAGCCCAAGACTTTTCCAGCCTGTTACAAAACAAACAGAAACAGGCATGCCCCTCCCAAAGGGAGGGAGTTTGGCCTGCTTCTACCAATGAAAAAAAGAGTAGGGCCAACAAATCCAGTTTTTCAGTAAAAATAGACTGCAAACCCAACTTTTTTTCTGGGTAGAAAACAGAAGCAATTTGATTACAGGGGCAACTTGATGGGTGGAAAGTGGTATTTTCCATAACAAATAATGTATAATTTTAAATGCTTGAGATAGAAATTAAAGTCTTGGTGCCTACCCAAGACTAAAATTACATTAAAAAACAAAAAAAAAAGAAAAAAAAAAGAAAAGAAAAAAAAAGACAAGACAAAACAATGAAAAACAGCAAACGCTTGTTCCTATCAAAGCTTTCTATCCTGCTAGCAGAGAGAAGAAATGGTGGCCTCTGACTTTTTGACCCACTGTGCTGAGTGATTCAATTGAAAAATAACACAAATAACACAAGAAGATGGATGGTGTTTGTGGTATTTTAAGGTCAAAGTACTACAAAGAAACATTTCTTTTCCTTTCAGTTTCTGTCCTGTAAAGTCAGATCAGTGCTGTGGCCATGTTGGACCAACTGTGAAGATAAAGTGTTGAAAAGTTAGAGACAAGTCAGACAAATTATCTTTTCTGTTACCCTTCAGTGTTACTTCTGCTACAAGGGAGAAGAAAGAAGACAAATATTTAATTCTGAAATGCTTTGATGCAACAAAATGGACTGCTCTTAACATAAATTAAATGCAGAAAGACAGAAATTTACTTGAGAGAAAGTTCTCAGCATTTATGAGAGATTAGCAAAAAACTATTTCAATTAATGTTCTGAAGTGACCGAGGAAAATTAAGAAGCAGCACTGTCAGCTCCCAGTAATTCATGAATTAGCATTCAAAACAGGGTTGTTACATAAGTAGCCTTTAATTAAAACCACTTTTTTCTCCTGTCGTGTAAGTTGTAACAGATGAAGGCTGAAAAGAGGTTAAAAAAAGTATTTAATCATAAATGATCGGTTTGATCCTGTGCCCCGTGGAAATATTAAAGCCTTCACAGAGGGTCACAGCTTCCCTTCTCTCCATGGGCTGTGGGGTCATTTGGGAGCAACTTGGGTGTCTAAACATGGGCATCCTGTATCTGAGGCACCCCTGGAGCCTTGGCAGATGTGGTAAGAGCTGCTGCAGACCCACATCCTTCTGCTGCAGGCAGGAGCAAGGAGGGACAGGCCTGGAGTCACCTGAGGACTACACCTCTCCTCACCTCTTTGTAACTCTCTTCTAACCTGCATTGTGAAAACTTTCTCTCCTGGTTCACAAGGCATTTAAAAAAACACACAACTAAGCACCAAATGGAAGATTGGGGCCCCCTTTTTGTTTGCCTCTGGGGAGCATAAAGGGATGGCAAAATGTGTCCAGAACACGGAGAATCGAGCATATGTGAGTCACTGACAGCAGACTTCCCAAAGGACTGTCATTTCCAAGGGTTTATAATAATCAGCTTCATTTTCCTACAATGCAGACCCACTTGCATTAAGCTCAAGAGACAGCAGATTACACACTGCACCACTTAAATGTATTGATATTATATCTGCTTTCAACATAACTTTAGAAGAAATTATGTAACAGCATGAAATGCAACGAGATGGAAAGGAACACTGCACAGAACTCAATGTTGCAAGAGAATATCCCCTTATTGACACCAGTTCAGAAGATTTTCTTTGGACAAATTATTATGCCACACCATCACCCAGCCCTCTGACAGACACTCAATTTCCATTTTTCAGTGGTTACCTCCCCTTTTACAAAGCACAGGATTTTCTTTAGCCATCATTTAAACATCAGAGTGAACTTGGTCCTCATCAATAGGGCAAGGGTATCACACCCTGACCACATAAGCCATAAAAATTTTGGCTTATGATTTGGGTGATTCTCTATATGGGGAAAAAGAAAAAGTCTATATTAAAAAAAAAAACAAAAACTACTCATTCTTACTTCAGACTTTAGTTTCACCTCATAAAACTTGGATGTTAGGTGGAAAACTCTGTTGAGACCTTGGCTTTTGATAATATACATTTGTGAAGAAGAAAAAAAAATGCAGAAGGATTTATTTCAGCCTACTATGTCAGGTTGCCTTCAACTTTATGGACTCTTGCACTGCCCACTACCTGGATTACTTGTCTGTCACTGTAATATAAATTCTTAACCTACCAGCAACAATACTCTAAACCATAATTGTCCCAGTAATTGAAACTGCCTCAATTTTGACACTCAACAACCCATTGTTTGCAACTGAGTAATTAAAAGGAAGGTATAGCTCAAAACCTTTCTCTGTTATTTCCTGTAGCAATTTAGCTGAAAGTGCACACTTCTCTTCCCACAGGCAAATGGCATTGATTTGAACTTGGTCAAAACACAGATATTACTAACCAATGTATTTTGCACAGGTACAGGACAGAAATAAAAATAAATTAGTGGCATATTTAATACATTCAGATGATTAAAAAATGGAAATCATCAACATTAGCAAATGAAAGAATAAGTAATCAGAGCCCTAAACAACCAGCAGCAGTATTAAAAAGCAACCCCCCAGTTCCAAAAAGCTGCTCGTGGATGCATTAGCTCATTCTACCTTACTGAAATTTCATGGCAAGCTATTGCAGTCAGCCAGCTAGAAAGAAATAGAAGAATATTATACATGTGGAAACTTGACAGAAATAGTCATTTTATCACCTTGAAAAAACCTGTATCTTTATCACAGGTGACCAAATGATCTTGTATACAGCGCTTGGTAAGATAATTTGAACTTCAACCCCTTTCCCTATGTTCACAAATGAAGCCTTGCAAAACCCATCTGCACAATCATTAAATATCTTATTATCCAGATTCAGAGCATGGTGATCCCCCCCAAACAGCTGGCAAAAGCTTGATCACTTTACTCTTCTTCACAGCTATGGGCATTTAACCCAATCCGCAGAGGTCAATGGAGCTATCAGAGTGCACGGCTCTGTAACAACAACCTGGCCCAAGGCAGCCTCAGGTATCACAGCAGAGCAGTGAAACACATCTCAGATAACGTGCAGGAGGCAGTGCAAAGCACCTGCCTTGCACAGCTCTCACAGGGGCACCAGGGCAATGGCCCATGTTTGTTGTAACTTCAGCACCACAAAAGATTGGCCCAGTCAGGCACTAGAGAACATCCCCTACCACACGACCTTGCACAAACATTTCCCCCTTATCTCATTAATCCACGTTTTAGTGTCTCACACACCAGGAATCTGAGGGATGGGCAATTTCACTGTGTGAAGCTAGCAAATAATTGAATTAAGGTTCAGTAATTGCAGTTATCACTACAAGACATATTCAAGCAAAAATAAGCTCAGCAAAGCACATATCTGACTTTAAGAGTATATGAAGGGTCTCATTAGCTTCAGCAGCATTTATCAGGCAAGTTGGAAATCACACACATGAGAGTGCAGTAAAAAATCAATGTAGTTGATTTTGAAAGAACTCTGCAAATAAGAAAAAAAAATAAGGGATGAGATTAAAACTATTTAACATCTTCTGTGTCATGCAATAATATGAGCTTTCTGTAACAGAAGAGATTAAATTCCTTTACACTGGTTCATATCCCTTTTGTACATGCAGCACATCTGGGGATCACTTAAAGTGGTGACAAAGGCTTTAGAGGATAAGGGTCTGTCAAGACACCTATTCTCCTGAATCCCTCTTCAGTATTCAGCCAGGAGGTCACAAGCACAGCCTCAGCCAGTTCCATCAGTAAATCCATTTTTAGTAGTTTATGTAGAACTGGAATTGCATTTGGGCATTGTGCCATGGCTGGATTTCAGCCATTCACAAATGTAACACAGGATGAGGATCCCCAGTTCTGCCTAGGCTCTGACTTCCCCCTCACATCGTGGTCCGTGTTCACAGAGGCTGGAGGGGTAACCTGATTTCACCAGGTTGCACTGGTGACAGCTGGAATTCTCTATTGTTGGCAGGGCTAACAACTTTGGGAAAAGCAGGAGACTGTCAGTAAGAGGCTTAGCAGATTTTACCATGCAAAATCATCCTTGGAAAAAGACTTTTATTAGTATCTCAGTGGGGTACAGAATATAAAAGCAGTGCAGGTTTCAAACCTCTCCATTCTCTGCAGCAATTGAGGTAGGGAACCTTAGTACACTGTTAATATTCAAGAATGTCTGTATTTTTGTTCTCTTGTTTTAGATCTGCAGAGAAATATCAAGCCCATAACTCACAGGAGACTCAGATAATCAGTTCAAACCAAATTGCAGTATATAATTATAATCACACAACTGGCAGGCTTTGCTCAAGAGGAAATATAAGCTGGCACGGCTGACAGATCCAAGTATCACAGCCTATAACCCAAACAGAAATGCAACTCAATAGTTAACAAAGCCAAACAGAGCTATAGCCATTGGCATTTGGTGCAGCACAAGTCTGGTCTGTGCCTTGCATGCCACAACTTTGAGAGTCACAGACTAATAGAGCCCATCATGGCTCACTAGAACCAAAATCAGTGTCTTTCCTCGGAGTGCCAATGGAAAAACCACAGAATGCTGCCCCAGTTCCTCCAGGGAGGTAGATGTTGATATGGATGTAGTATCAAGCACAGGTCTGGACCATCCCCTGGAGTCACCTTTCTTTTCCTCCCGTCAACTGCACTCCAGGCAAGGCAACTAAAGGGAACCCCTGCACCTCCTCCCAAAATCACAGCTACAGCAACACTCTGGGCTGCCCCCAAGGCATTCCCCACTCTCCATAAAACAGTTGTCAGGAATGAGAAAAAGACCTGAAACTGCTCCTGATAAATCAGCAAAGGTCCCTTGCAGGATTTAGCTCATGCTGGGCACCAGCTGACTGAGGGCTCTGCTGGGCACCCAAGACCCTCTCCTCTGGAGGACCACTCAGATGTTCCAAGCTCCCTGCTGAACCAGGACTCAAGCAGTCAGGGGGAATCAGTTACTGCCAGTCTCAATTTTGTTGAGATAATCTAAATATTCTTTTAAAGTTTCTTATAAATATTTAGATTTGCTTATTTGATTTCATGAAAAACAAAATAAAACTGAAATTCTTTTCATAAACTCACAGTTTTGAGTAAAGAGGTTTTTTTTCCTCAAAGCAATGAATGATTAATATCCTTCCCATTGTTGCCCAAGTCGCTTTCAGATGTCAGGCTCTGAATTTTTCTTGATCTGGGCTTGAATTTGGCATTTTACTCATTGCAAAAATCTGTTTTTAAGCCTCTGCAGTTATTGCATAGCTTCCCCTCAAGACATTTTTCAGTACTTCTCAGATGGACGGATCACTGAGACTCTGTGTGCTTTGAACCTCTCCACATGTTTCAAAGACACAAAAAGCTGCTTCTTCATAGCTTGATCTAACTACTGTATTAAGAGCTTTTTCCTTGGCCCTGTCCTCATAAAGAAAAAAAGCAGAATCTAGTGAAATTATTACAAAACTGGTTAAGCACAGGATATGACTAATCCTGTATTTCACAGCTGGAGGTTAAACTGAGCCTCATTAAACCCAATGTTCTTGCTTACCCACAACAGAAACAAATGGGGCATGACAGAGCTTTGTGTGTGCGCATCTCTCTCACACACTCAAACACTGAAATTCAGCTCCAGCCCTTCCAAAGTTTTAAGTTGCAAGAAATTATATGATGGTCTCAGATTTGTAAGACTCAATTAACCCAGTATGTCTCTGTCTATCTGTTAGTCGACTTCTGGATCCAGCTCTTTTGAATTCTGTTTCCTAGGTTTTTTAGGGAATTCAGTTTACATTCTCATAAAATCCCTGGATATCACAGGTGACAGGTCCCAGAACACACAGATTTCATTACAAGTTGCAAAAGCTCATTTCAGTCACTGATTGTGCATTTTAGAAGTGCAAGAATGCAAGAGAATATTTCTTTTGGTAGGTAGCAGCTCAAACCCCTGATGTCCAAAGTAAACAGAAGCCCACTGTCTTAGAGGGCTTGAAGGTATTCTGAACTGCTCCTATAAAACTGTACATTTCTTACTTGGGGAGAAAGAACATTTTATGCAATAAGTACATATTGTTACTTACATCTCAAGTCAACTTATTGGATAGCAAATTGGTCAGATGAGTCTTGTCATTGTAATTCATAAAGGAGGAGGCGAAATGGAACACACTTGGACACCTATTGGTTTTGCATGCTATGTTTTTTTTTAAAAAAAGTTTCTGCTTCCACAACTAAGGAAGCAACATTTGAGGGATTCTGTTATCGTATTTTGCATTTACACATGTAAACAATGCAGTGCACTCTCAAAACTGTATCAAAGTTTTGGTCTCAAGAGAGATCTCATGAAAATCTGTTTCTTCAAGATCTGTACTCCAACATGCATGGAGCCCTGTAGGAATTCTCACCATTGACATGAAAGGAATGTTTGGATGTGACCCCAAACACAAATCTCCTTTTTTTACTACTTAAAATTAATATGCATCTAAACACTGAAACAGTGTAAAAAAAGGTAACAGAGTAACTGAGGGCACATCCCATTTGGTATTCTGCATTTAAATAGAGACCAACTGCCTGGAAAGCCTTCATGTCTGAGTTGCTCTGTATTACAAAAAAAACCCCAAAAACAAAACAAAAAACCACTCCAATTTCCCTTGTGAGACCTTAAATTAAAGCAATTATACTTTTCCTCCTCACACACAAACAATAGGTAGACTTTGGGGAAATCAAAGAGGTTTGTAATTTTGTTCCTGTCGTGGTGAGTGTGTGCAGTGCTCCTGGCACAAGCCATGGCCTCAGACAAACCTCCAGAGCCAACTCACAGAGAGGCCCAAATGCTAAGGCCTTATAGCATCTCTGAGAGCTGGGAGGCAACTGTTAATGGCAGACTTGGCACAGAAGTGGCTGATAATAAAACAGAGGAAATTGCACTCTGACTCTCCTGAAGCCAGCCAGCACATTGTGGGCAATTTCTTTTCCTCCTCCTTGGGAAGAGATCAGGCTCACCACTGAATGGCATTTACATCTTTTTTTTCCTCTGCAGTACTAAGGATTGTCTTTTCTACCCTGGGGTCCAGATTTCTCCCCTTGTTTTCAGAATATACTGGAAACTGCCTGCGGAGTGCGTGGCCAAAATCCCATTTGCCTAAGAATTGTGGCAGCCTGCAGATGCTTTGACCATGGAAGTTCCTTGCTCAAACACCTCAGCTCTGTTTTAATAACTGTTACAGGTGTTGCCTACCATCATTTCACCAACTCTACAGCTGCAGCTTTATTTTCATTCAGGAAAAGCATGCAGTTTCTTAAAAGTAAGACTAAGAACAGTTTTCAATAACTTCTAGGGATACTCTAAAGATCTTCCAAAGATACTCTAAATCCCAGGCAGCAAAGCAGGCTGAACTGCTGTGAAGTGCTGGTCCTACTGAAGTCTGTTTGGCAATTTTAATTAAATACTCTTACGCTCCTCATAAATCTCAAGGGCTGTCACTCCCTAGAGAAGATTTTTTTTGTTTCTGCTCTGCACCAGGGGACTTGAAATTTTCCGTGAAAGAGGCACCAGGATGTCATTGTCAAACATCCAGTTACTTAGAGCCTCACTTGCCCAATGCATCTGCTTTGTTAAAAGCTGGGCTTTTTGAAACAAAGGTCTGTAATGTGCCCTGAGCTGCTCTGAACAGAAAAATGCCTCTGGCATTCTGGCTCTCCAGGGAAAAGGTAGGCATGGTTCAGCAGAGACTATAAACCAAAAGGAGTCCTGACAGACAGCTCATGGTGCACAGTACCTTGTTGCAAGGAGTGAAGTGATGAGTCTACACAGCCTATAAACTTCAGTTTTAGCTAAAAGTGCTCAGTCCTTGCATGTGTACAGAATGAACTGAAAATACAAAATAATGTGAAAGAATGGCCAGAAGTTTGTTACCCTTATTATTTCTAAAATGTATGCATTAGTTATGAAACTACCTAGAACTGACCTTTGGAGCTCCCAAATGTTGTAAATACAGGCCTCTCTAACCTTAAGGGGAAAATGTGTAATTCAAAATTCCTTTTTGTGCAAGGGGCAGCATGAAATGGCTTATGGGGTTTATTTTGTGCTCGGACACTTCTAGGTCAGAGGAACAGAAAGCAAATATGGTCTCCCACCTCAGGGATTGTCCTAGCAATATGGCAGGTACCCTTGCCTAGTCAACCAGACACCACTAAAGAAAGGTGAACACCAGCTCCTCTGGGCATTTCCCAGAATGACACAGAGGAAAATCAAGACTTCACCCACGTGATGTAGCACAGACCAAATGCATGCACACAGCAGACCTCAGAGCAATTCTTCCCTGAAGAATGAGAGACTACGAAAGTGATGCCTGTGAAGCTCTCAAAACCAACACCCAACCTTTCTCAGAGCTTCCATTAATTTTGTTTACACTACAACTAAAACTTCCAGAAACCAGCTACATCTGTGAGAAAAGTTCACATCATCCTCACTGGGCTTTGTGGGGTCTTTGTCACTGTAGCTAAACCACGGACACCTACCAGCGCTGGAGAGCAGGACTGAGTGGTCTTTTCTGGTCCTGGCATTTGCTACAACCTCTCCCCAAACAATACAAACCAGGGCAACAAAAGTTGTGAGTTGCCAGAATTGCTGCCAGAGATTTTGCCAGTACAATGATACAGTGATGCCATCCAAGAGCATGACCTTCTAGCTGACATGGCCACACCAACAAAACATCACAGCATAAACTGCGTCGAAAAAAGTAAAAACTGGAGTCGCTTCTCCTCAGAGAAAGAAAAATGGAGAGAGTGATGAGTACTGATAGGGTAACAATATCTGAAGCATATTTTCCAACTGGAAATACACATCATGTCCTTCTCTAGAAAGTAAAAGAAGTCAAAACAACAACAAAAAAATCCCACATATCTTGGCTATTATAGCAACACCCTTATCTCCATTTCCCTTCCTCCCACGGCTGTGTGGATTGTGAGATGATTTCTTGAGCTCCAAGAGGGAGAAAAGTTCTCTCCACTAACCTGTTCAAATAACTCACTAGAAAAACAGAAGTCTGAATCCCAGCACACCTGTGCTGCAGGTGACATGTACCATGCAGAACAGCTGCCAGGCACAGGCTGGGGAGCTTTGGCCTGTCTCACTGAGGCCACCTTATAAAGTGTTTATAGAGAAAGGATATGTTGGGAAACAGGAGAAAAAGTACAAGCTCGGGATCCCCTGCAATAACTTGATTCCAGAAGGGGCTACAAAGACATCACCTCTCATACCTTCACTCCAGAGATGCTGAAAAAGACAAAGCAGCAAATCTCACTCAGGATGTGCCAGCCAGCAAAAGGGTATTGTTTCACTGGCCACTGGAATACAAACCCTTCCACAAAGCTTGCAAATATCCTTTGCAGCACCAGCCTTCTCACGTTTCTCTGGATGAAGCACTATTTCAGCTCCATGTTTAGCAGTTGGAAGGAAGCCAGGAAGACTTCCATAACCACCCCTGATTTGTTAATCCCTTAATGCACAGGCACTGTTTTTTACTTAGGATGTCAGGTTTCATTGCTCCTCAGCACGCTGGTGATAGAACTTCTTGACACCAGGCTGCAAATATTATTGCAAAGTCAATACTCCCAGGGAGAAAGCCAAGCTGAGTTAAAATGTGACTTTGGTGTTGACAAGCCAGTTTGGCATTGCAGAGTTCAAATAGCCAGGATCACCTGGCAACTTTCAAAACAGGAGAAAGTTTGCCAGGATACTTTCTGACTAGAGTCTTATCCCAAGATCCACATGGCAACAGCTAAACACTTTCCAATCAGACAAAGCAAGTAAAAACACAGCAAGTGGATTATACTTTTTGGGAGGGTGCTGGGAACTATATGCATATATGCATTTGAGTTTGTATCTATACAGATTTCCCAATCTTTCTCATTAAAAAAGAAAAAAATTCAGATCTGGGTGTGTAGCATGACAAGACTGGAGGTGCTGCAGCTCAACCCTCAGAGAGCTCAGCCAGCCCATGGTAGCTTCAACAGTCCTGTTGCCCTAAGGAAAGCTGACTCTCTACTTATAATAAACAAATTTATTTCCTGAATGTGATCTAAAAGAAGCTGGATCCTGGTCTTTTTGGAGGGCCATTGAGACATCACACAGGGGCTGCACAGCACAGCCAGGCTGGTATCCAGTGCCTGCTGCCACTGGAGAGGTGCCTGGCCTTCTCCAGAGCACAGAGCCATTTTAAGGTAATTTCCCTCCCTCCTAGATTCAAATATTTGTAATAACACAGCCCAAAAGGTGATGACACCTGAGGACAGTGGGGGAAAAGGCACAGCCTTCACACCCAGAGCAGCACGTAGGTGAAGGGTTGATGCATGTGCCTGAAGCAGCCCCGCACAACCCAAAATTAACTGGGTTAACCACCCTCCCAAAGAAGTAAGCCCATGCAGCTATGAAGACCCTATCAATTTTCACCATTAATTACCAACTTTTTCTTGACCTCCTAAGGCAGATCTGACAGAGAAATGTGCTTGGCTGTGGCAGGACACAGCCAGGCCAAGGGCACATTGAGCCACTCCCCGAATCCATGCACATCCCAACTGTCCACACGCAGACCATCTGCCTATCAATAGCTCCAATTAAAGTCACAGGGCTTCCACCACCACCAGACTCCAGCTCAGTCACAGTTTGGGAGAAAGACAGTTCAAATCAAATTAGCAATCAATTAATACATGAAGCAACTACAAAGCTGTTGAGTTGAGCACCCTTTGGGGGTTTAACTCTTTGGTGCCCTATTTTTTTCATGGCTAGTAATGCCAAACGAGTATGCTGGGAGAAATGAGTAATCTTTAAAAAGCTCAGAGTCAGGTCAAAATGTGTATTTCAGCAAAAAAATATCATTTGACAAAATTATGTTATTAAAATTTCAGTACACAGAGAGCTCTTTATTATTTTTGTATGTTTATTTTAAATGAGAATGTTTTAGAAATGTGATCCTGGAACAGTCTATTCTCTGATTTGGTGAAATGCAAAGAACAGCACAACATAAACTGGTAAAAACACATTTTAAAAAAATATTACAAGGGCTTTTTTATTTCCAGTCCTTATAATTGGGAAGAATCTGGAACAAAATGACTGTGAAACATGGTACTTGAAGTAAAAAGCAAAGTATAGAAAAAAAAACTTTTAAATGCCAGGAAGGTAAAACATAAAAACAGTGAAAGGATGCAAAGAATAGGAAAAGAAGGGTAACTTTTCAGATGGTTTAAATAGACAGTGCCTTACTGAATGCAGCAGAGCTGCCCCTATTTACAGCAACCACTGTGTTTTACAAGGGATCCAGAGGACATACCAGAGAGAATGGCTGTTTTCTTCTCACTGCTTGACATTGCTATATAAAGACAGGTAAGCATCATGACTGATCAAAAGCACAGTGACACGTGGAGTAGACTTTGAAAGGGAGATGCAAGCAAAAAATGCCCCTTTAGAGAGTCTGCCCAGATTTAAGTAAGATCTCAAATAAAGGCTGGGAGCCTGCACCACACAAAACTATTCCCAAGGCTGTCCTTTGACAACAGTCTCCTCTTTCAACAAGATAAAAGTCAATGTAAATGGACAAGCAAGACAAAATCCTACAGCAAGGACACAGGCAGAGCTGGACTCTTACAGCATTTCCAGGAGCAGAGGTGGGTCAAGGAGCCCTGCAGAGAGGCATTAATGCATCTCTAAAACACTCACAGACAATAAAAGAGGATTCAAATTTTTTTCCTACTTTTTTTAATTTTAACAAAAGAAAACGAAATTCTGTTTGTGTGAGGTTAATAGGAATTGTGTTCTTCTTGGGCAGGATGTTTACCAAAAGCCAATGTGCATTAAAATGCATTAAAGTCAGACACAACCATAGGGAAACAGGAGCACTGAGCCACACTAATATCTATTATCTATCATAAACCTACCTGGGAAAGAAGCTTGTTGTCATCCTCCAGCAGTTTCACTTTTGTTTCAAGTTGCCTGATATAGTTGGAAGACGAATCTTTAGGAAAAGAGAAAAAAAAACAAACACATTTAAGCTTCTTGTGGTACAGGCAAGTACTGTCAGCAATACGTTTTCCCACTCTGTAGAAGGCAAGTTTGGGAAAGATTTAATGACTAAAATCCTAAGTGTATAGGCTGAGAGGGACTCCGTCAAAAGTTTATTCACTAAAAAGCTGAGATTCAGCAAAAGTAATATCTTCTGTGAATCTGCATCAATGCCAGATTGAGGGGTGGATAATACAGAAGGAAAGTGAAATTGAAACACTGTGTTTTGTACTTTCATTAAAGTAATTTCCTAGTTTTGGAAGCCATTCTCATTCATCTACAATGCACCAAAACACTCCACAACAGAACAAGATGTTTCCTTTTAGGTTTGAATAAACATCCCCTCCAGACACGTGCCTTCTTCTTTCAAAAACAACTGAGAAACTCACAAAACCAAGCAGTTGGCACAGCTCTAAGAGGAGGTCAGTGCCACAACTCCCATGCTGTAAAAGGGGGAGAATTGTATTCAGCAAGGCCACAGAGCCTCAGCCTGCACACAGCCTGACACACACAACACTACCCAGGACATCTGCTTTTTCTAGTGGAAGCACATGACACTAACCAGAAAAACACCAGGACAATAAAATTCGGAACACCCTCACATAAAATGGTAAGATTCAACCTGAAGGAATGCAATGGCTGGTTTACCACTGCAGTAAGACTGAAACACCAGATAGGGTGGCCTGGCATAGAAGGTAAGTCACTGCAGAGCTCTGTGGGTGGCTTAGTGCTCTCCAAAGCATCTGGCTTTTGTTTTGAACCATGCTTTGAAGAAGCACATTTGAAAATTTCACAGGAAAAAAAATAAAGGAAACTGGGAAAACCTTTTCTCCATTTTCATTATAGCTTGATGATTTCCTCTCATACAATTGGATATTTGCAAAAATTCTCCTCCACTTGTAATCTGAATAGCAGAGTACATGAGCTGTTACAGCAGGAGGAAAAGTTTAACACAAATATATGAAAAGCACCAAGCATTTTCCACTTTTCTAAAGGGGCTCTGCAAAGTGCAACATTATAATTTCCCTCATCTCATTTATTATGGCATGACTGCAGAAGCCACTGTTCAACCCCAGGACTTCTTGCTGAGCGAGAACTGGCAAGGAACCAGGTATTAACACAAGGGCCGTGGTACCAGTGGCTGTGTGCTGCAATGGCCAGCACCTTTTGGGACCAGCCCCCCATGGAGAGCAGGCACCTCTGGCTGCAGCTCTGGCACACCAACACTCACCCAAGCACATGTGCTAGGTTTAGCCTGGCTCTGTGCTAAACAGCTCCTCTCTGCCTTTGCCAGTGGCTGCCAAACACACTCAGCACTAAGCCTAAAAGCTTCTCCTGGCCACTCTGGGGGCAGCTCAGCAGAAGGGCTAGCAGGGAAGCTACAGCTAATCACTAAGACTGCTTTGGCCACTCAAGGGAAAAACTGGAATATGCTCAAAAAAGTGCTACCATAGACCAGTGCCAAACCACACAAAGGAACAGCAGGATCGATCCAAGTCAAGTGCCCATCTAAAGCACACTCTCAGAGGAAAAATGCTCAGTTTTTTGACTGGATTATGCTTTGTTTAAACCCAGGAAATCCAAACAAGTCCTCATGAGAAAGGTTAAGAAGACACTGTAGGGAGCTATGTAAGTTCAGTGAACAGCTTAAGCGGTGACAAGGTTCACAGCAACATTGACTTGAGCTGCAGGGACCACAAACTCAGCCCAACAACCACCCTAACAAGGAGAGTCTCCAGGCCAGAGAAGAAGAGAGCAAACCAAGTAGGTTATAGAATCAATCTAAAGCATTTTCCCTGTGAATGCCTCATGCACCACAGCATCAGCCACACATATCTAAAGTTGGTGGGAGAATGCTGCAGTAATCGGTGCTGAATGCAGCAAGATCTCAGGATCAGCTTGAAGAACTTACTGAATTAGTAATGAACCAGTCCTCCAACAAGGTGCAAGGGGAGCTTGAGATTGCTAAAGCCAGGACGACCATGGATTCTTTGATCTGACCTCCTCTGTGCCCCACACCATCACACTTTGTTACCTTACTCCTAAACTGAGTATAATAATACCCACTTGGCTAAGCAGCTCCAAAACCAGTCTCAATATCTGTCAGAAGATAACCAGAGACTACTGGCTGTGTGCTGAATACAACAGCATCCACTGGTAGATCTGGTCAGATAAGGTGTCCTTCCCACCTGCATTCCAGCTCTACCAGTACCCTCATTGTGCTAGCAGCTACAAGAAATTTAGATTAAGTGGATAAATGATGATGCAGAAGCTGTCATGTTCAGGTCCTGAGTGCTACCAGAACAGATTGACTGGTTGATGAAAAGAATAGAGCATGCCTGCTAAAGAAAAGGAAATAGAGAATTATTTCCTCTTTGTGGTTTCACACCCCTTACCAAAAAAAAGGGTACTCCTTGGGAAGGCAAGCCCTGCATCCTTGGGAGCCAATGTACACAATGGTCCTAAAAGCCTGACCTGAGAACTGCTAGAATTCCTCAGACACCACTGTTCAACCCCAAACCATGTTTGATGTCTGACCTCAGCCAGAAAACATTCAATGGTACCATAAAATATGCATAGAAAAAAAAGAAAAAAAACCCAAACCACATGAGCTGTTTTGTCAGCAGAAGATGCTTCATCTCAGGCAAAGGCTGTGAAACAGTGCTCAGAGCCATCCCAGTCCTTACTATGCCCTTAGAGATGAATCACCTCCATCTTCTGGACCTGCCTGTGTTGAGGCAGGTGCCAGATGAAGCATTTGCATATTGATCTCAGTTTTCTAAAAGCTCATAACTCTCACAGCAGCATGCAGTAACACTGCCAGGCTAAGCTGTGGAACCCCAGGCTAGCTCTCACCCATGTTACATCAAGAAACACATTCCCAACATTTTTCTGCCTGTGACCATTCTCTTGTCAGTGAGTTTCCATCCTCTCCTGCCTCCTCCAGAGCCAGGAGACATGGACAGCCCCACTGACCCATACAGGAGAGCCAGCAGAGCTGGATCACTGACTGATCAGACCTTCAAATCCTTTTTCATTAGAACCCAAACAAATGGTCCTCACTACTATGCCAAAGCCTGCTGCCTGCTGTGAGCAGTGCTCCACCTTCACCAGCCCAAAAGCACTCTCCTCAGTGGCTTGAGCAGCTCCCAGACCCAGGTACTGGGGCATAGCCCCAGCACACCCACCTAACCACACCTCATGATAATTTTGAGTCCATCCATACCTGCTAGCGCCCTGCTGGTGACCAGACAACTATGGTGGTTAAGGATACATGGCTGATGACAAGCTTTTGGCACTCTTTTTTCTCTGGCACTCAGTGCTGCCTGGGATGCCATCAAGGCCAACATCCTCCTCTAGTTACCCCTTGGGGCCACGAGAACCAGCTGCATGAGCAGTGGGTGCCTTAGTGGACCAGATGGCACCAGAGGGAACAAAATTTCCCTTCAAAACATTCCACATCCCACTCAGCACCCTCCCTTGTGTGGCAGCCATCACACAGAGCAGGAAGTTGGGGAGAGAGGCAGCCCTGCCAGGCTGCTACCCACGACAGCAAAACGGGTGGAAACTGTAATCACCATCAGCCATCACTCACTTGCACAATGTAAATTCTAAAGCTAAATTGTTCACAGAGCTGTAAAACCTGAAGTCCTGTTTCTTTACAAAGCCTTGGGAAAACTAATTGGATGTAGCTCCCTACATTATCTCCATGAGAGGTAGAGGAGCTGCGTTCCAGCTCAGGAAGTCTCATTACTGTTATTATTCACCCTCCTTAAGATTTACTGTTCTAAAAAACATACTCCATCTGGAATGGAATATAATTCAGCTTGGATGTAATCTAGCTGAGTAACTTTTCTCCACATAGATAAACCACTTAATACTCATTACAGCTAAATGGAGGCAAGACAAATCACCCTACCATGTTTTAACTCAGTGGTCTCTCAGAGAGTAGGGAACTTCCCGGCTCCCCAAGCTTTGTGAAAACATAAATTAGAAATTGTTTTAACAAACAAAACAATATTACACTCTGCAGAGCACAGAACAGTGTAATTTCAAAAGACACTTGTAGCGTTTCTGATTTTCATCTCAGATTTCAGAGGAATCTGGCAGAGGGGTAAATATGATAAATTACACATTTATTTTGACAGTAGCAAAATAAATGGTTTTATTTCTTTGTATGCCACTTCTCCAACCACAAGTGTGCAGAGCAGAGGTTTGTGTGGTAATTGCAATGTTGGGATCAAGACAATTTCATTTAAGACCTTTTCATAATGAGGTGTTGGCACCTAAAGGAATATAAGAAAAAACTGCCCTTTACTTTGGGCAGTACACATCAGAGTTGCCAGAAAAGGTTAATGTAAGTGTCTGTGAGATGAGAAAATTGTCAAGAGCCCTTTGATGGGACTCATTCACAGCAGGACAGTCCTTACAGCCAGCCTGGGCAAGAGCAAGAGCACACTTGAACCAACAGAGGTGCTTTAGTCCTCTTCTACAGCACATCTTTGAGGTTTGACTTGTCATTTTGATTTGCCTTTTTGCCACAAAGCACAGGTTATACAGTGTCCAGCTGGAGTGCTGCCTGGCAAGTCAGGGCCATGGTCTCAGCTCTGTCCCCACATGCACCTCGGAGGTGCCCCACACACCCAGGAGCGAGGCCGGACACCCACTGCTTCCACTGCACTTTTTCCCCAGGAGCAACTTCAACTAAGCAGGACTTGAGACAGTAAAGCACAGCTATATTTTGTCAATGTCTTGCAAACAAGACTCTTCCTATCCTCATAAAAAGCAGCATCCCTAAAGGGATTCTCCCAAACCACAGAGGAAAGGCACACGACAGAATGATGCTCTGACAGATTTGCACCTTGCAGCCAGCTGCCTTCTTTGCATGACAGAATGCTGACATTTTTTCTTCCTCTCCTTCCATCAAAGATCATCTCATAAGAAGGCCTTCACCTGTGCTCAATAAAACACTTTGCTGTTTGTTGGCAGTTTCATTATCACATCTCTGCTCTTCCCCACTATATTTCATATTCGTATTCCTCTACTGGTCTTGCTTCTTGACACACATAAGCAGGGTGAAAAATGGCCAGTGGTTATATCTTGTAAAGAAGTTGATTTATTAAAGCAACAGCACTCTTTCAGAACAGTTGGAAAGCAGATGAAACTCACATCTCTTGAATATTGTCATTAAAGGAAACTATTGGGAGAGATGGACAAAAGCACCACCCTTGCTTTTCCTAGGCAGCCCCCATCTTTCTGCTTCTACCAGAAAACCCCATTCCCAATGTCCTGTTTCAGACTGGTATGCAAGGCAAATTTTCATAACAGTCCTGGATGTGGATGTCTCAAATGTGAACAGCCACCACAAAGGCAATGCTGAGTTACTTTAGTTTCACAGGTGTTGCCCTCTGCTATGGCACCACCAGGGTTTTCAGGGAATGCTCTTTGGTTTGCCTTGGCACAGAATCTCAGAATAACCTGTGTGGGAAGGGACCTTTAACAGTCACCTAGCACAGCCCCTGCAGCAAGCAGGGACAGCTTCAAATAGATTAGGTTGCTCAGAGCCTCATCCATCTGTTCTTCAATGTTTCAAGAGATGGGGTATCCACCATCTCTTGGGCAATCTGTGACAGTGTTTCACCATTCTCATTGTAAAAACTTCTTTCCTTTTATCAAATCAAAGCCTGACCTCAGTCAGTTCAAGGACATTAACCCATCTCCTGTCACTACATACCCCTGTAAAAAGTCCCTCTCCAGCTCTCTCGTAGCCAACTTTGGGCACTGAAAAGCTGCTCAAAGGTCTCCTTAGACCCTTCTCTTTTCCAGGCTGAACAACCCCAACTCTCTCAGCTTCTCCTTAGGGAAAAGGTGTTCCAGCCCTCTGATCATCTTCACATCTTCATGATCATTATGTCCAAAACATCATACTCTGCTACCCCCAAATTCCATGCCTTTCCAGTCCATCTTAGGCACAATTTGGGGTCTCCCTTGAGATGTGGTAAGAGAATATGCAACAACAAGGTCTATAGTAAATAGAAACTCCCAGTGTTTTGTCCCTCTGCAAGATGTTCAGCAAGCAAACCATGCCAAGCCACTCTACTTCTTGTCCCACCACCTCATTCACTGTGGGTTGTGCAGGGAAAAGTTTCCTCTGCACTCTGACAGCCAGTGTTAAAGAGGTGGCAGGAATGCACTCACAGAAAGAGAACTAAGGCCAAATCTTCAATATTTCCATAGCTGAGGTGCTGAGGTGTAGCACATCTACTGAACAGACACTGCCTTAGACTACACTAAATAAATAAAAGGCCCATCTGTAACATCCCAACCACCCACAATAACATCTGTCTGAATAAGATCCGTAGGATCAGGCCTCATTTTTCAAGGTGCTGTTGATGGGTCAGGCATAGTCAGGTATTCAAACACTAGTCAAAACAACAAGAGAATTGTGTAGCCAGTCCAATCACAAATAACAAAGAAATATGGTCTCAGAATAATACACATTTTGAACTCTAAGAAGACTGGCTATACACTGGCAACACAGCTGTGCTACAGCTTTGACAGGATGGAACATATGCCACTGCAGCTATTTAATTAACATTTCATAGCAAGCCTCTAACTACAAGCTCTGAAGGTTTTCAAGACTGCACGCTCCCGGCTCAGTTTCACTTCATTAGACCTGTCTGGGTGTTTAGCAGCCTCAAGCTGGTCTGTGAGAGTCTGGTAAGGTCTCTCCTGACTCTGGCTGTTACAGCTCACTATGTGACTTCCAGCCATGACATCACCTCCACACACAGCAAAATATCTGCCCACAATGCCTGTCAACAGTTCAGGAGCTCCTGATATCAGGATTTCACTGGGAGGTGGCTGATAGGGAAGGAGGAGTGTGTGTGTGCCCATGTGCTGCAGCACAGTGGCCACCAGTTTCCCCTTCCTTGCTTGGATGGTGTGTACACCACAATCTCTGTGGGGGCTGTCCCTCTGTCACAGCAGAGAACAGCAGCCACCACAGGAGAACATTTGCATCTGAGGATGTCTAATCCACACAACCTATGAAACCTGGTACTTGGTAAAACACCTCCCAATCTCATCATCTGAAACCACACTTTTCCCCTCCTGAGGGGACAACCAGTAGCTGCTCTTCTGCTGCTGGGAGTGGGCAAGGACCACAGTGCTGCTGTAGCTCTCCAAGGCTCTCCACAGCCCTCCTGTAAGCCTGCATGTAGAGGACAGTACCTTCACCAGGCTTCTCAGATGTGCTGCCTGTGTGACAGACTGCCTCAGCTCTGGTTACTAGTCACTGCTGGTTATCCAGGTTTCCTGGGGAGATCTTTCCTGCTATTCCTCCAGAAATTTTGAAGGTAAACAGCCAAGGAAAAAAAAATTGTAGGCTTTACAAGCTGTGTTTAATGCCTGACTGTGGGCATCATCTTGAGAAAAATCCATGTGAGTTTCTGATGGTTCAGCCTGGAAGACTAAGCTTTCAGTCAAGAGTGAATAGACTGTAATTAGATGAAATAAGCAAACACAGCAATAGAAATATTAATGTCGAGGACACACACAGCCAGACAGTCTTGACTGGTATACATGTAACAGAGAAAAGCTGATTTGCATCCCCTGCAGTGCTCTCACACCCTGCACATGGAAGTCTCTCCTGTCTGAGAAAGCAGGGGCTCTCCAGATCAATCCCAGGTGCTGCAATACCTGCAACACTCATCCAGTGTCACCAGGCAAAATTCAGGGTTTCCTTGGACTCTTTAAGAAGCCATTTGCTATGCAACCACTAGATGTACTCAATGATTTATGCCTGAATGCAGAAAGTACAATTCCAAAGAAAGTTCAATGTTCACATTTCAGGTGGATCAGAGTGATCACATCTTCCAGACACTGTGGGGCAAGCATTTCTGCAACAGAGCTTACTAGTTGATGTGAAGGGAGACAAAAGAAGATACAGAAGTTGGAGGAAAGACAGGGGAAGATCAGACTGACTACTGGATGTGATGTTGCATCCATGAAAACTTGCAAGAGACAAAAAGATGAGTAACATCAACAAACTGGAGGCTCTTTGAGGGCTTCATGCCTTAGTCAACACAGCTTCATTCAAAAAGCTTTGCTTCCCATGTCAGAGCTGCACTGTAGCAGCGCAGGATCTTCTGCTGTCACCAATCCCATCAGAGTAAAGCCACAGCCCACTGACCAGTGCCAAAGCAGTGACTTAGGAGATCATCATAATCTTCCTTATCCTGCACCTCTCTCTTATTGCCACAGATGGGCAAGAGCTGATCTACCACAGTATGGCCTGAGCAGGACCTTCCAAGAGAGTCTAATTTTAGAAACAGAGAGATAAATCCAATGCTTTTGATAGACCCATGGACTGTTTCTCCTTGGTACAACAAACTCCTTGATGCACATGAAGGGATGGCCAGACTCTGCTCAAAGTTTGGGTCCTAGCAAGCAGTTGGGCTGGACTCACCTGTGGGGGAAAACAGAGATGAACAGAAAGTTGTGTCACCACTGCTTGTTGGGGGAGCGAAGCTGCAAGTCACTCACTACTAATGGGATTCTGCAGCTTTAATGATTATGAAAAGGTTAAAATGACCTGCCAGGCACCCTCAGCTGTTTAAGCCTCTTTTCCTTCCTCGTGCTGCTTTAATCTTGATAGCATGATCACGTGACCAGGTCAAAAAAAGCCCCAAAGCCGATTAGTGTCTTTCCACTGGCTACAAAGGACCCAACATTTGGGGTAGTGTGGATGTTTCAGCAAGAGTGGCCCATTTTGTTCCACAACCTCTTTTTGGGGGCATTGATGAACACTGCAGCCTCTAGAAGTCAGCAAGAGAGTGCAGTCCCAGGGGAAACTCCCTGAAACCTACGGGACAGGCTGTACTCATTTCTATTTGTATCAATCCAGTTACTCAATTCCTCTCTCCCATTGCCAAAACCTAACCCTTCCTGTCTAACTCTGGACACTGATTTGTGGTGTCTCTACAGCATCAGCCAAAGGCTTAGTCCATCCCACTGCCAGCATGCCACGCTCACAGCCTCTGCCAAGGTCCAACTCTTCTGGAAGCATCCTTTGATTCCTCAATCAGCATACAGCAGTCCTGTGAAAAAGGATCTTGGAGACTACTGCAATTTGTAAACTGTGCAGTTGTTAGGCTGAAAACAATATCTGAGATCGTATCACGATGCAGAAACAAGAGATCTGTATGTAAACAAGGGAAATAATCCTCCTTCACCAGTGCTATTAAAGATCTTGTGTCCAGTTTTAGGCATCACGCTTTAAGACTCATGCAGGCTATTTGGAAAAAATTCAGGAGAGAAATAAGGAGGATCAGAGTGTGGAAAGTATAATCTAGCAGGAGAGCTTCAAGGAATCCAGTTTGCTTAGCCTGGGGAAGAAAAGACCAAACACAGATACAGTAACGGATTCAAATATGTAAATGATTGTTAGAAAAATAAAAAAGAGAATAAATTGTACTCCATCTCCATCCAGGAAGAACAAGACTTCTAATAACAGAAATATTTTAGGGGTAAAAGAGGTTGCCTTGGGAGGCAGTGGAATTGCCATCGATGATGACATTAACAAGCAGGTTAAACAAACATCTGTCAGGAGCATTTTAGGTAGAGTCTGACTTGGGGCAAAGGGATTGGTTAGGTGAAACTGAGAGTCCTGTTTTCCATGCCTACCCTGTACAATATCATCTGAGGAAAATCTGTGGATGTTTCACTTTAATTCCAGAAATCAAACGCCACAAGTTACTTGAAGGCAAAAAATGAAATCACTAAGCAACCTCTGTTGTCCTGTCAGATTCAGCAATCCAAAACCATCCATGCCTTTTGGTTTTCCATCACCTGCAGAACATCTCACCTAATAGCAGAGTGGCTGGCAAAGAAAAAAAGAGGGCTGGAAAGACTGTGGGGAAAAGATCAAATGCTGGAGTAGGGCTCTCTGACACTACTGGACACCATGCTTGCAATAAAAAGATTATATTAGAAACAGATGGCTGCGTAAAATACAGACAGGGATTTCAAAAGTTAGTATTTCTCCACAGAAGCACAAAAAAAAAAGGGGAGGGGGTTTATCTTTAGGAGTTATCCAGCTTTTCGACATAAATTCACAGTCCTAGATCACAGAAGGCCAACATGCACGAAGCTTGGTATGACTATAGTAACAACATATGGTCTCTAGCTGAAAGAGCTTAAAAAAGAGGCTGCTCAGTGTATGTAGGCAAGCTGGAGAATGCCAGGAAGCCACATGGGTTAGGAAACAGCTCCAGAAGCACTGACAGTCCAACTGTGGTCAAGGCTCATAGGCACCCTGGAGGAAAGGGCTGGAGAAGGCTACAGAGACAGCAGAGTCTGTGTCTGAGTCTTTGGGCAGCACAAATGAAAGTGCTGATTTGAAAACTGAGGATGAGGGAATGGAGGCAGGGTTGTTTTAAACTATTTAATAATCCAGAAACCTCCACAATAAGTTGATAACTTCCCCAAAATAACCACATGGTCTTTCAAGACTGGAAGGTAGCTATCAGAAGCCCAAAACCTCTTGGGTTCACACCTAGTTAAACCAAAAAGAATTGCAAATTAAAGTCAAGCTGGGTTCAAAGTCCTCTGCCACCCTGTCACAGTCAGAAAGCTCTGGAAATAAGGCCTATCTGAAATGTTTACATGCACAGCTGCCCTTCTAAATTACCTCTTACAAATCCACTGAAATGAGCACAAATGCTTCAAAATCTCCTCCCTGGTCCTCAGTTTGCACTATTGCTGCTCCACTTCTCAGCAGGGGCAAAAAGAGTGACCATCCACATTTTTCTCTTTCATCTCATCACACTAATCAAAGTTGCACAGGATGTTTGTCCCCAGATCTGAACCCACCCAAACATATGCATATTTCATCCTACCCTTGGAGGATTTGGTGAGATTGTTGCAGTTCCAAAAGCTTCCCTAGATTTGACAAGACCCTTGCTGAAATGTCTCCATTTTCATGGCAAACTTCTAACCATCGATGGCTCAAAACCCCATGAGAAAGACACAAGGTTAATCCAAAGGCTTGTGAAAGAGAACAGTTGTAAATGAGCTTTGCTTTGACATTTTAGGTTTGTTTGAATCCTTTAACACGTTCTCCTGGATAGATTAACATTACCTCCTAGGTGAGAAGCACTGCCAAGTTTCAGATGGCTGTAAATCTTCTATTCGACACTGTACATACAAATGGGCCAGTAGGTTTTATGCAGAAATTCCCACTGCCTTTGAAGGAATTCTGCCTATAAACTGATAGCACAAAGCAGTCCAGCTGCAGAAGGGTCTCTTGAGTTTATAAAACTATTTCCTAAGCAACCTGTGAGGGGAAAGGCAGATTACCAGATTAATAGGCAGGGATTATTTTGTTAGACGGGTACAGAAAATCTTAAATAGTTGCAGAAGTCTTCCTTTGCAAACATCAAGTTGAAACTTTTGCTGGCTCTGAAAATGCATTTTGGGTTGTAAATCTGCTCCCCCTTTTTTCTTGGGAAGATTCTTCCAGACAATAAATGCAGTGAGCCCGGGAGAGGGCTGCATAATTATCCACCCCACACAATGGAAACCAGCCTTTCCAATACGGTCCTCAACCGTCAGGAATCCAAGCTGCGTGATAATTAAAACTCAAAATTCTTCTTCCATCCAGAGAGAAATTAAACTTTCATTTCCACTTCTCAAATAACCCCACCATGTCCAGGAAGCTCCCTATTTAAAAAAATATATATCTTATAGATGCAAATGATGCCCTTCTGAGCACTGACAGGAAAAATTTAATTGGCAGTGAGGAAAAACTAATGATTAGGTTAATGAAAAATAGGCTGTATTGACTCAGGCCACTCGACCATTCTGATGAGGGTAAACAGCCCCCCCTTCTTCTTCCCTGCTCCCCTCGCCTTTGTCTGCTGCGCATGGCAAGGCTGAGAGCAGGAATGCGTTCAAAGGCAGTGCCTCGTTGGGAAAAGGCTGGAGTCAGATCAAAGTCCTTCCACCCAGGGGCCCACCAGAGCCCAAAGCTTGCTGAATGGTCCCCATGTGCCCATGAATTCATTATCTCCCCCCACACTGCACGGCTGCCCTACTTCTCATCTTTAACCTCAGCACTGTCTGCTCCCATCTCTCTCCCTGAGCCTAAAAAAAGTGCAAGGTAGCAAAGGTGCTAATGCTTTTTTCCAGAAAAAAGCATTTACCCAGTTATAACTGGCATTTATGCACAGGATGACAACAAACCTCTCTCCCACATGAGGGACTGGCAGGGGAGGGCTCCTGGACAAGAGGCTAGGAAGATTCCTGATTTCAAGGTGCCACACTGGGATGAGGGCTGGTTGGGAAGTTTTAGGTAAAGTAGTTTTTGGTAAGAAAACAGTATTTTATCTAAAAAGCATTTTTTTTATCCCACACACTCAATTTCAAGCAATTTTTAGCTTTGGATGAAATTTCTGGTCCGACCCTCAGAGAGAAAAGGGGAGAAAGCCTGAAATAGCTGTGAGCCCATGGCTTAAGGCCATCACCAGGAAACATCTAAATCCCTGAACACTAAGCTCTTCTGGAGTTGAGGATTGTATGTGTATGTGTCAAAGAGACAAATTCAAGTGGCCAGGGATATGGAGCTTTGCAAAATTGCAGGCAGAAACCCCATACCGTCTTATTTGCCAAAAAAAACTGCAGTTGTAGAGTCAGTGATTTCTACCAACAAGGATGGGCACCTGTGAAGGCTCCAGTGTTCACCTACAGTTCAGTTTTGGATCTCTGTGTGTTTTGCAATTACCTGGTTTAATGTGCTGGACTCTCCCAGAGACCCAGTGTTTCTGAGGAATTTATTTTCTCTTCCCTTGCCCAGTTCCTCCTTTCCATCCAGCAGCAGAAAACCCTCAGCCTCACACTCTCCTACTGCTGATTAGTGAGACATTTCATGCTGCAGTTGCCTTCTAACTTTACTGGCTTTTAATAAACACAATCCAGTGGTGGCGTGAGATCATGAGATGAAGGTGTGCTTCTTCCCAAACATCTTTAGGGACTCACTACAGTCAGACAAAACAGCCACACATAAAAAATGATAAAGTATGTACACTTAATTCACTGTACTTCAGTGCCAAGCTAAAAGATGGCATGGATCCAATCCCCGCCAGCCCTTACCTGAGAAAAAATTCAACCAAAAAACTATAAACTGTGTCACAGAGGAGACCCTTTATGCCATCAAATTATACAAAGAGAAGAGAGAAGTTGTCTATGTTCTTACCTGAGGGTGGAGGGGAATCCTCGTTTTAGAAAACAGCAATGCTCCTACTCCTACCTGCAGCCCTTTCCTGCCTGTACCTGCTGCCCTGCCGTGGGAGCCAGCAAGAGGAAATTAAACAGGAGAAGGGCTGTCAAGTGTAATGTGTTGGCTATGCCAAACCAGCACGGGCTTTGTCAGGACCGGCTGGGAACAGCAGTAGGCCATCCAAAAATATGCTATAACCCAGAACTGAGCAGAACAGGGACTCCAGATACCTAAGCAAGTGACACAGGGTATGGCTTAAGAGCCCAAATACAGCAAATGTATAATTCATGCCTGGAAAGAAACACCAGACAATACATACCTAAGAATTTCATAATGCACAGTGTCTGACGGGAGTAGAAACAAGGTGCAGGCACAGATTACAGTGTATCACTGGGCTGGATTGAAACAGTGAGACAAGGGAACAAAACCAGTTTTAAAACAAGTTAATAGTGCAGTGCTAGTACAATAACAATAGGGGATACCATTTAGAAACAGCAAGTGCATCCTCAGATATGTTTCCCTAACAACTGTAACTCACACTTGTCCATGCTACCACCCTGAGCCAAGAGTTTAGGGAAGTGCTCTACAAAGCTGGTCTGTGCCAAAACTGGCCCCTTACAAGGGATGCTCAGCAATCCTCACTGGGAGGGCAGGTGAAGTCCCTGGTGATGACAGCAGACCAGGGAACTCCAACATCACCTCACCTAGGGTAGCCAAGGAGAGCCCAAGCATTTGACCCTGGGGATAATAAAATCAGTCCTGCAATGATTCAGTGAAGGCAGTTGGAGGAGACTTTCTGATCCTCCCTAAGCCAAACAAGTGCTCACATAGCTTTGTAAAGGGCTGTGTGAACCTTTGCCATGTTTCTCTGAGGTTACATGCAAAAACTAAAACTATGACACGCAGCCAGCTCTGCGTTATTTATTAACCGGTTTATTGCCTCTCACTCAAGCCCTTTGGACTGGCTGCTGACAGCTCCCTGCCAGGGAGGCTGACGTGTACTTTTCTAGGCTACCAAGCAGCCCTCATGGCTCACTCTCGGCCTCACCACTCCAGCAGCACACAAGGGCCCAGAGGATCCACCTCTGAGGGCTGCCTTTCAAATGCATATTGTGTGTTTCAGGCTTGAAGAGCAGTGTGAACCCCTGCTCCTTCCCTTGTGTCACATTCATGAGTGGCAGAGCTAGGGCAAAGGGAAGCAATGTGGAAAGGGACCCTGTGATGAACATCTTCATTCTCAAGGACCGTGTTGCTCCAGGCATTTCCTGCCTGCCCACTGCAGAGGGTCACCTGGGGCCTCTGTGTCCACACCTCAGCACTATCTGAGAACTGATAGAGGGAGAGAAGATGGTCTTATTTCCACAGAATAGCTATTTGTTGCATCTATAGAAGAGAACCTAAGCTGCTAAGCACAAGCCCCCTAAAGCTGCTGATATCCCCTATCTGACCCCAAATAATCAGGTGGGTTCACTGTGGTATCCCATGAACTTCCAGGTTTGCCCTTCAGTGACTGTGACACCTTGCTGGAATAAAACCTTGCAAAAGAGCCTTTCTTTGCCTCTATTGCTGAGCCAGCCATGGTAGACATGGAGTGGAGGTTTGTCTGTGTTGCCTGAATGTTAACTCAACTTGCTTCTCCACAGCAGAGGCTTGTTGGAACCCAAAAGTAAAGGGTGTTTCATCGGTTCAAGCACAAGGATAGTGAAGTAAAATACATGGATGGTCAAAGTAACACCATTCATAAAAGCATAAATATGTTTCAGGTCATCTAGCACAGAGGTTCCCAAATTGTTTTGTTCGCCAGTTACTCCCACGCCTGAGAAATATGTTCTATGTCCTCTTTCTTACAAGCCAGACATTACATAGAAATAGCATTTTGAAAAGCCAGGAAAATTAGGGGGTGCTGTTTCAGGACCTACCAGAGCCCTGACTAACACTAGGACAATCCTAGCTGCTGGCTTGCTGGTAACACCCTGCTTTGGAAGACATCAGCCCACAGCTCCCTGGAAGTTGAACCTCAGCTGAAGACCCTGCAACCCCCTCCATCCCTCCCATAAATGCACTGTCTCTGGAGAGCAGTCACATCTCCCTGGAGCCCCTGAAGTCACTGATAACATCCATCCCCTCCCCAAAGCCGTATTTTTCTCATGTTCTCACGTTAAACACAACCCAAGTAGGTAAGTGCCCATTGCTTCCCTTGAGAAACTGCACAGCAGCCTAATAGCTTTCACCTTGAGGAAACACTTCCTGACAACTTTCTCCTTCACCTAATTTCATCCCATTAATCCTGGTTATACAGGCTGGAGTCACCCCACCCCACACCTCCCCCACCTTGCAGACACAGGGGCTTGGCGAATGCATTCCTCCTGGGGCTGCTTGCTCCCACTGCCAGAAAAGCAGAGACCCAACCCTCACACTCCCTCACTGCCAACTGAACCTCGGCAGGCATGTGAGAAATGCCTGGGAAGTTGCTTGCCTGGAGGGATTTGTTCTTCCCCCCTCCTCCCCATCACTGCCAAACACCCTCTGAATGTGGTTTTAAATGACAGGTTGCCCCTGCCTTTCTCTAGGAAGTGCTTTGCAATGCCAATCTCCATCCATGAACGCACAGCCTGCACAGCACTATTTGTGTTGACCAACAGGAATTTAATCAACCAACAATAATAAAGTGGGTAATACTCAATTGTATGAAGCCGCCAGTCAGATGAAAGGATTTACAAAGGCTGGATTGATCTCCAGGCCCTGGCAGCTTTCCCACGGTCCCCTTCTAATCTGTGGAGCCAGAGAGAATACATGAAAACTCCAAAATCCTGGTTTTCCTGCGGGGTGTGTTAAGTTCAAATAAGTTGGCTACATATGTGTATTTTTTTCCAGGTCTCCCTGTTCTGAGGCAGGCTCTTCCCTTACCCTAAAGGAGCATCGTGCCAGAGCAAAGCCCCTTGGAGACAGCCAGCTTATGTAACCACTAATGCCATAAGCACTACAATGTCTTTAGTGACAAAAAGGCTCAACACAGACTCAGACCAACTGCAGCCAATTCACTGCTAAAGAGAGTTAAAGAGAAAAAACTGGTGTAACACTGGGAAATCCATAAGCATGGCCAGCGTTGCTTTAGCAGATGGTAATTTTCCAGCAGGTATGGGAACATCTGACACCACAAAGCAATGGCAGGACGGTGTTTTCTTACTTGGGGGAAGAAAGGAAACCAAGGAAATGCTCCAGGGCATCTTTTGGCTGTAAATGCCTGAGAGTATGTGCTCTCAGAGCCATATTTGCACGAGTCCCCTCTGGCTCTGCACTTATGCAGGCGGCTGGAACCCTCACCTTCCTTCTGCAGCACCTGCCTGCACGTCCAGCAGAGAGCCCTGCAAGACAGGGTCAGATAGGGGTGACACTGGGTCGACACTGTGGGAGCTGACCCATTTAAGTGGCACTGGTCACTGCTGTGCAAGCAAACATGAGAGAGGGAGGACAGGCTAATTCAGCCATGCCAGCCCCTGCATGAGACATGGTCCATCAGCACTGTGGGTCTCCTCTTCCAGCACTTCAGTGGCTCCCCCTGAAACACACAGGCACTGGCACGTGGCCGACCAGTCCCATCCCAAGCAGCCCAGAGCACTCAGTGGTTTTGGAAATGACCTAAGGCTCACATCACATAGCAGATTTTCAGCCATCTCCCCACAAACCAGGCAAGCATCTGGATTTTGGGCCTGAGCTGCCAGAATTAAGAGTAGCTGTGATACTACCAGTGGTGGCTGCATAGGGGCCACCAAACCCCACAGTAACACTCCTGGCTTGAGAAATCCTTGAGCTGCCAAATCTCTGGTGCCTAGGAGAGTATTGTAGGGAAACCCATCATCATATGTGGTCACCACTTTGCCCTGGTTCTAATTCTTCTGAGCACTACTGGAGACAGGACATCAGGCCGGGGAGATCTTCAGTCTGCTCCATAGCAGCCATTGTCACAGTTTTCAGGCTGTTTTCACCTCTGCTCATCACATGGCTCAGAGGCACTGCAGTGGAAGAGAGGACCACAGCATCAGGATGTCCACTGCTCTGCCCCATCCAGCCAGCTATAACCATGTTGACCCACACACCATGAGATGGGGGCAGAATAAAAAGGAAAAGAGGAATTAAACACATAAAAGTACCCAAGCAGGAGAGGCAACACAGCAAAACAGCAGCATTAGCCAGAAGTACAGGCAGACTGCCAGTAGTTGCTTTCCAAGGGTCAGTTGCAATATCTGATTCATCCAGATCCCTATAAACTGCCATAGCAGAGGATCTAATGAAAGACACCTTAAAAGCCCATCAGAATAATAATTTTACAATCAATTGATGAAGAACAAAAGGTGTGGGAGGGCCCTGTAAGCAGTGATGCCTCCCTTGGCTAGGAATCAGCTGCATGAGCAAGCTGAGAGCCCACAATATGGGCATTGGTTCTGCTTTATGGCCAGATGTGGTTTGTGGTAGGAAGAAATCAGGGGCAGAGATTTCCTGTAGTGGGAGGAGGTTTGGGCAGAGGTTTGGCAGCTTTCACCTTTGAAGCCAAGGTTGTGTTTGGGAGGTCAAAGTCCTCTGTCCACAGATGTATTCACCACAAACACTCATCAGAAAAACAAAGTGAACACCTCTACACAGTTGTGAACAATCTCCTTTCCATCCCGTTCTTAAGTCTGGAGGAGAGAACAAAAAGACCAGGAGTCACACCTCTATCCCATACCACATCCACCAGCTGGTTCCAGGGAATAAACACACACATGCACAAGGCAGCTCTCTCTCCCCCAGTCTGTACTAATCTCCTCCAGTGTCTGTGCTGCAGAAGATAATTTAGAGGCAATGTTGAGTGCCCTAACACATCGCCTCTCTCACACAGCAATTAAACGTACATCACTGTCTGGCTGTCCTGTATCCTTGGGGCAGAAGGGATTGTCATCATCTTAAAATCATGATTTACAGAGATAATAATCATGGCACCAGCCTCATTACATGACAACTTTTGGGAAATTAGGTGATAGATATTATTCATTAAGTTGCTACATGATGCCCATATCCATCCATCTGTTACAGCTGAGCTAACATTTTGGTTCAGAAGCAGGTGCTGTCCAGAAAGGCAGTGTGGAGAAAAGAGTAAGATTGCAACTGGATAAATAATTTTAAAAAAACATATTAAATTAAACAGAGACCTCTGAGACTTCTCAGACCTTGGAGGCTTCATGAGTACCCAGCAGCAGGACACCCAGGCCAAAGCAGAGCAATACACAAGACATAGCATGATGCTCAGAAATATCATGCATGAGGCAAAAGCTTCCTTCCTGGTGAGCTCAGCTCAACCAGCTGCGCATGTCACAGAGCAGATTCATTTTAGGTTGCTTTGTCAGGCTATTCCATCACCCTGAGCTGCATGAGAGGCTCCAAGGAGTTGTCTGGACTTTGCCCAGTGTCCAGGCTGTGGGCTGCTGCTCCCCTTGCAGCAACCAGAATGGGACTGCATGGGGTTCTGTTTGCCAAGGCTCATCTGCCCTTCAACCTCAGAGTCCAGGGGTACTCCAGCCATCTTTGGCTGCTGCCAAGAGCCAAGACTTGCCTTTGACAGCCTCAGAAAAATGGAGATACATATCCTTAGACCCTACACCTGTGTCTATACACAAGGGACTGAAGGAGGAACATGCTGGAAACCTGTCTGTCACCCACAGCTGGGACAAAAAACACACACACACACAAAGGAGTGCATGTCCCAGAAGAGACAAGGGACTCCAGTACTACTCTGTTTCTCCCCCAAAATTACTTACTACCCAATTTTGCCTCAAAAAAACCTGAGATGAGAATTTTTAGAGAGCTCATTTTCAGGATGATTCACCCTCAGAGAGGAGAAATGAAAGGATTCCTGCAAAATATTTTTTGTTTTTTTTATCTTTCTAGGGAAGGCTGTGTTCTTAGGCACAAAACCCAGACAGTAAGTGCTGAGACCTCAGACAGGCACACTCCTCAGATACTCACTCTTAATTATTAGTCATCATTAGTTAAATAATACAAATGGTTTCCCAGCAAATTTCTTGCCAGAAGGAAAAGAAAAGTGAGTCCTGATGGTGTTGCAGTAGCTGGTGCCAGCCTTTGACATGATGGTACTGCAAGTCTCTGACAGAGGCAGAAACAGAAAGAGCTTCATGCCCATCAAGCCACAGTATGCCCAGAGGCTCAAATTTATCTTCTCTAACCCTACTCGACCCTTTTAACAAACACTTCCTCAAGCAAAATGCATTAAGAGGTATCACAAAAATAAAAGCATTCCTACTTACTCCATCAATGAATAAAAGGGTTGGTTTTAGTCACAGAATACACCAGAGCTGGCTAGGGACCTCAGATCTGGGAAATCCTGTAACAGTGATTGCAAAGAGGGCAAGAATTAGAGTGTGGGGAAGGCAGGGACCCAAAGCCTGGGACCTGGAAAGTCTACATTCTCCTTAAAAGCTTGCCACTAACAACGGGCAAGACCTCAGCTTTTGTGCCCATCCAACCACAGGCAGCTGCCTAAAGGGGGAACACTTCCCAGCGACATCCCGGGATGAGCTGGTGATGCAGAACATCCCTGTCTGGGGCTGGCACGAAGCATGGGGACGTGCAGCTGGGCATGGGGAGCCAGCACCAGCCCCTGGCAGCTGCCCAACACGAGGTCAGTTGAAGCTGCCTGTGAAACCACATGCCTGGTGCTTCATTGTCGAACCGGAGCTAATGGCTCCCCACTGTTTTTTCCCCTCCACAGCGCAGGATATTCGGCTAAGCGGAATGGAAAGTGCACTGTGGTGTTCCACAGAGCAATTCAGTCAGGGCACCAACCCAGCCACACTGGGTGGCAAACCTGCTGTCTCGGCAGCATTAACAAATCTGGGACTGCCAGTATGATTCTTAGTACTTACAGCACTCCTCATGCAACTTGATCAAGTTCTGAATGCCAGCCTGGCACTCCCAGGCTCCAGCAGTGCTGTATGACTTCCCCATCCCAAGTTCTGACCTGCACCTCCCCATCAAGACAAAAAATCTGAATAAATTTAATACCTGCTAAGCAAAACTTCCTGCAGAGCTAAGCAAGTGTTATATCCTGGCTGAACAGCTCAGTTAGCTGAGGAATGATAAAAAGCCATTGCCTAGAGTCAATCATACTTCCATATGCTTTTCTGGATCAGAGCTGTGCATCACAGGCCTTCAGCACAGCCACGAGCAGCATCCTCCTTGCCTACCCCCAAGCCCCACACTTCAGGCAGCAGTTTTTCTTCTCCCTGCCACTCCTCTCTTGCCTGGCACAGCCCACAGGGCAGGGCCACGTCCTGCTCACCAGCACAGGTAGAAGCATTGAGCACAGAGCTGCCAGGCACAGCAGCACACTGCACACCACAGGAGTTGCATTACCTTTTTGTGAGCCAAGGCTGCCCCAAATATGCTTCTCTATAAATGTACCAACCAAATGGGAATTTTAAGATGCCCTTGACTGTGCTCTTGAAGGTCTTCTTCCAAAGTAATGCATTAGCACAGGCTCCCAGGTGGGAGCTGAAGGAGCTCGTTTTGCAAGGCTGCCTATATGACATTCACAGCATATATCATGAGGTTAGATGTTGCTGTTAGGATGAAAGAGACATCATGATAGCAGAACCCAGGATTCACATCGACAGACTTGTGCTCCTCCAGGACTCAGCAGCATTTGCCTTGGGCAATAATATGGCAGGAAAAGCAAAATGTTCAGCAACCGAGAGAGATGCAAATATGAACACACTGAATTTGAAGACATTTACAACAGAAAGGAAAGTATGAGATCCAGGAATATATTTTGCCTTGCAATATAAGCAGCAGGAACAAAAATTTCAGAAGGCAGTCATTGTCAAGTGTGAGTGCTCGCAATGGCACAAGATCATATTCACCAACCCCAAATGTCCCTTCTGATCTCCTGTGTCCTTATACTGGTGTGTTTTGGATATATCCATCATCACATGTCACACACAGCATCAGTGTAAGATTAATCCAAGGGGCTGGCCATTCTCACTCTGCTTTGGATATTAGAAAAAATGGAAATTAGGAAAAAGTATTTTTAAAGAAGGGGTGATAAAGTATTGGAATTGTCTGCCTAGGGAGGTGGTGGAGTCACTGTCCCTGGATGTGTTTAAAAAAGACTGGATGTGGCACTCAGTGCCATGGTTTAGTTCTTCCAACGGGTTGGGTTGGATTCAATGATCTTGGAGGTCTCTTCCAACCCAGTGATTCTGTGATTCTGTCAAAATATTGTGCGTTTTGGACATTAGAGCATTTCTCCCTTGTGACAGTAAATCTGGTACAATTAGGTACAGCATAATTAAAAATAGATTTCACAGAAATTAATTTGCAAACACAAGGATTTAAGAGCAAATTCAGTCCTGTTTTAATTCTCCTAAGTCAGTTGAAATGACCTCAGGGATTAATTTGGCCATGTCTCATTATTACCAGGTGAGCTGTGCACCTACAAAGGGGTTATGGTTCTTTTGGACAAGCGTGATCACATACAGACACAGGCATGTCCAGGATGGAGGCAATGCATAAAAGTGCCTCTTGGCTTAGGATTCTCTAGCACTCATCTGCTGGTTTCACTGTTGGTTTTGCTTAGCCAAAAAAATTCAGTTTCAGCTTTTCTTCAAAATAACACAAGTGACACATTCTCCTTCAGGTCACTGCCACAGTATAGTAAGTGCTGGGTGGCCCTTGGGAATATGAGCTTTCAGACAGATTAATACAGCTTGACTGAAGAAGGGAAGATGACAGACACTACTTAACAGACTCCAAGTTGGGCTCATCTTTGAACTGAATTTTCTTCCCAATCTCACGATTCCTCAGTTGGAAAAGTCAGTCCTCATACAATGAAGTGCAAATACTTTTTCTCTTGGTAATCACTTTATTAATTTAGACAGTGGACAAAGGGTAAAGATTTGCTTTTTGGGTTTTTTGCTTTACTGACATTGTTTTAAATATTCAAATCACAGACAGCACAACCACAGGTTCAGTGACAATAAGTTAAGAAACACAATAAGCAAACATTTTAGAAATACTTTTATGTTTCCACAAAACAACTGGCAACTATTACTATACACTTAATCAATGGATTTGCAACCAGAAAAGCCATTGGAGCCTTCAGTACACAAGGCCCTTGGAAAGTTTATCACAGGGAGTTTACCACAATTACTGGGTCATCCTTGACTTTTTAAAACCTTTTGTGAATTAGAAATAATGATACTAAGATGATGCACACATATTATACTTGTCTTTGGTTTTGCTTATAAAGGATATCACCAAGGACAAGAAAGACAGGAAATTTAACTCATCGCCCTCTTCCCTCTCGGCCCCCAAATTGCCACTGAGTCTGTTGCATGAGGGCACAAGATGTTTTATTTCATTCAGACCATGGGTGTGCTGGGTGTCACTGAGGCAGCAGAGGGCAGGGCACGGGGAGAGGCAGCTGCCAGGCTGCAGGCAGCCCTGCCTGTGCCACCGCCGCTGTGGGGAGCGCGCAGCCCCGCGGTCACACCCGTGCCACCATCAGCCTTCAGGGACCCCCAGCCCACTCTGCTTTCAGCACTAACAGCCTTGCTGGCATCTGGGGAAGATGTCTGCCATGCAGACACAGGCAGCCAGTGGCAGAGCCCCAACAACAGCAAACCCCTGGTGAGATCTGCCCAGGGCAATAGCATGAGGACACGGCCAGGAGCAACATCTCAGCTGATGGGTGAGAGAGAGCACAGGCAGGAGGAGCACAATGCTGGCCCAAAAGCACAGGCAGGATCACAGCTGGAGAGGCAGGCACAGCCAGCACTCAGAGCAGCCCAGTGTGCTGCCCCAGGTGCATGGAGAGCCCATTTCATGCCCTCCCTTGCCCCTGGAGAACAGGGAGCTCTCCAAAACCTGGTCAAAAATGCTGCACTCTGAAAACCTTGTCTGATTCACCCACCTCTCCTCGCAAGAGCGGAGCTCCAGCCACCTCTAGCTGCCAAGGATAACAAAGTCAAGAAAGGGATGTTATATTGTGCACCCAGCTATTGGAGAAAATCCCACTTTTATCTTAGCAAAACAACTTTCCCTTTCTACTGCTGGCAGAAAGAAAAGACTGTCCCCACCTATCTGCATTGCATAATGCAGCTGCAGCATCTAAAGCAATGTTTACCTGAGGAAAAGATATTGGGCAAACAATTTGTGCCTGCTTTCTAGACTGCAAAGGGATGCAGCACTTGGAATCCAAGAAAACAACAGCACTGGGTATCAGCCAGATCCAGGGATCACAGTTTGGAAAAGCAGCCTTCTGGGAGGGCAACAGACATTAGAGGGCCAATTCAAAGTGAGCACTGGGGAGATAGGCAGGACAAGATTGTCAGGCTTTTCCAGCACTGTTAGGTGTGATCCCAGAGCAAGGCCTTTATCCTGCCATCACAGCCCCTGAGAGACACCAAACGTGCCCTTGCAGCACCTGTCTGCACATCAGCCCCGTGCCCTGCACCGCCCAGCCCCAGGCCAGTCCTCACCCCCTCCTGCATGGTCACCCAGGCTTTCATCTGCTCAGCACCCAGTACTCAGGTCAAAGACATCAGTATGAAAATAGTGGGAGCACTGAGCCCCAGTGGATTGAATCCACCACTCCTTGCTCACACAACATGCCCACACAGCAATGGGAAAGTTCATGCCTTGTGTTCCTAAGAGCAGGAATCTTAGCTAATATTGCTGCTCATTAAAAGTAAAAAACAACAAAAAACCCCAAGAAACCAAATACAAGACTATGCAAGGCTAAAAGAAAAAAAAAAGGTCCTGCAGTCTTGGGAAATGTCTTTCCCATTGGCTTCTCCTTAAGGATTTGATTTAGGCTTGTGGGAACTTTACACATTAGAAACTCGCCCATAATTTGCATGCCCCAAACAGCAGGGAGATATCATGAGATCTGGTAGTCCTGAGATTTCTTTCCTTTGGCAAAATATATTCCAGAATTCACTTGAAGAAAAGTTCATACATCATTAAAAGTAAACTCTATTCAGCCAGTGAGTGAAGAAAGGGCATAAGATGACACATTATCCTGTGGTTTTATTATACAAGCTTTGCTCCCTTACCTCATTTGCAAAATTAGGGTTGGTCATAATCCTTCCATCAGTCTTTCCTGAAAATTAGCAAGGGCCCAAACCAGATTTTCGAATTAAAAAAGAATCTTCCCACACTTTTAAGAGATGTGAGAACGGATTTGCCAAATATTTCCTTTGAAGGAGCTTTCTGAAGTACCGGCTTGGCATCTGAATGCTAAAATCCTTCTTTGCAAATGATTTGGGAGATGCTCTAGAGAATATTCCCCAGAAACACACACAGCCCGAGTGATCCCCTATTTCACCCATTCCTCTGAGAGGGAATGAAAGGGAATGTTGGCCCAAAGGTAGACAAAGATTAAAACCATTAAATTATATGCTTTAAAAACAGCGTTATTTGAAAATACTGCTTATTTCTCTGCAAATGCTCAAGCAAGATAAATAAAAGTAAGATGGAGCAAGGACACAGAAGCCTGAAAATCCTTTGGAGATGGGCACCTCTGGTATGTTCTACTAGCCCATTTTCCTCCTGAGCTTGGCAAAGTCAGACCAAAGAAGTCCTTCAAGTGAGATGCTGAAACCCACTCCAGGCAGGTCTGAGCCACTAATTGCTGTGCAGGAACCCAAATGGGGTAAGCTGGTGTTTCTGCTTCTGCAGGGAGGACAGAGACTCTGAGAACTCAGAAAGCAAACAGTAGTGCTGTGGAGAGGTAAGGGTGCAGGGCCTCCTGCTAGACAGAGGAGAGACAGCCCCAGTACCTCACCTAATGCTGGGGACCAGGCACTCTGCCCTTCAGCCCACCCAAAGCCTCAGCAGCTGTGTCCTCCTGGCTCCTAAGGCAACATTCCTTATTTGTAAAGCAGTGTCCACCTGAGCATGTTGGCCTTGGAGCTGGCTGTGAAAGCAGCACCTACACAGCCCACGGCAGAGTCTGAAGCCCCGTTCTGCAGTGCCCAGGAAAGCCAGCCCTAATTCAGCTGGACATGCTGAATGGAACAAACCTTGCTATCCCCATTTTGCCAAGGGGAGCCCAGACACAGAGAAGCTAAGTGACTTGCCTAAGGTCACACCAGAAGTCTGTGGCCAATCCCAGTTCCACGAGGCCCAATCCACTGCCTTAACCACACACCAGCTACTCTCTTTTATGTGGTGACCAGGCAGAAGCTGAAGAGCTGCTGATGTTTCACAAGGCAAAGCCACATCCTTGAGTCCTTGGCACAGCTCATGCAGCAGCCAGCAACTTTGAGAGCAGTGTTGAAGCCTCATGCAGCACTGGACATCACGGCTCATATTTCTCCCCTTAGAAAAAACAGCCCCTTAGCCCCAGCCCCTGCCCTGGCCGATGCCAGGCTCTCCACCACCTCCTCTCCTTTACCTTCAGTCTGCAAACTGGAAATCAGCTGTTGCCATAACACTGTTGCCAAGGAAATACAACAATATGCTTATCAATAAGAAGTGTTGGGTGTGCACAGACAAACCTGTTAAATTCACTGGGCCTGGAACCACTCCTCCTGTTCTCCAGCTGTCCTAACCCACCTGTGACCTCTTCTGTGACTTTAGACATTAGCACAGGCACAAGCAGAGACACAGAAAGACTTACTGGCCTGAGGAGCTTCCTCGTTCCTTCAGTCCAGCACTGCAACAGACTGACCTGAGAGGCTGCATGGTCTCCAGACCCAACAGAGACTCCTCTGATCTCATGGACAACCCTGCTATGAGCAGCATGTTGGAGAAAAGGTTTCCTGAGGCCCTTTCCAGCCTGAACTACCCTCTGACTGTTGCTGGTCATTGTTCTGACTCCAACTGCTCTTTCACTGGCACAAAATGCTCACTCCCAGCAGGCAGCTGCACTGATGGGATCTGAGTGTCTCATTCTCAATTGACCACCCCAGAGGGGAGCAGCCCCTATTGTTGCTGCAGCTCCACAAACATGTGCATGTCACTATCCACACTTACAGCTCCTGAGCCTGCAAGAAGTGATAGAACTTGGTACAGAAAAGTAAAAGCCAGATTTTGTAAATCCTTGTCAAGAGAAAGAAGCCTGAGTGATTCACAGACATGAGGATAGGTACAGCTGTCCCAGAGGTAGGAAACAAAGGCCAGAAACTTGGTGTTAACACTGGGGCTAACCAAATCAGGCTCCTGGAAATCCACCACTGAGGATTTCCCAGACAGCAAAGGAGGAGGATTCCCAAATCCACAGCAAACAGGAAATTCTAATATTGAATAAAGAATACTAAAAATGAAGTAATGACAAAAGAAATGTGAATGTTTGAAGAAAAAGTTTTTAAAACCTACACACATAAAATCAGGTCAGTAAAAATTTTGTTGCCAGTGTTACAGTCTAAAAGAAAAAATGAAATTATGTTTCTAAAGGTCCTTCCCCGCTCCAGAATAATCTCCAAGAGACTCTTATTCTCTAATATCTGAGCAGGATAAACCCTGACCAGCTGTGCTTACCATACTCTGAACTTTTCCCACCTACTGCTCTCTTTTCTATAAGGCTTGGATGTTTTAAGAGACCTTACCTGGACACCTGGGGGTTTTCCCCTGATTTTTGTTAAACAAAATTTGAAAACCAAGCTCTGTGCGCTTGCATTCTTCCAAACAAGTTCACACACTCCTTCAAAATCAGAAAGAGGAAATAACTTAACTTGAGAAACAGGCTGAGATTTATTTTATTTTAATTATTAAAAATTACAGTGTTAATTTCAGGGCCTTCAATAATTCAGCTTAATTACCCAGGAGACAAAACTGTCAGACCAACCCCTTTAAAACATCTATAAACAAAACAAAACATATCAGTAGCAGGCAGAATGACTGAATCCATAACCCTATCCCAAATCAAAAACCATGCTGCCGGGCACTGGCATGGCTGCAGGTAATAAAAGTGATGCTGAACGTTTCGGGAGGGAACAATGCTCCGTGTGCAGTTAGAAGGAGGTGACAGCATCCCTTCTTCCACTCAACTGGGGTTTTTTAAAGCAGTAGCCCTCCATCCCCTCCAAATCCTTTTGTTCAGCAAACGAAGCTCCCTGCACAGACGGCGTTGACTTGTGAGACAACCCGTTCCGATAATTGTTCACCCGGGCCGGGAGGAGAGCGCGCAGCGCCCTGCGAGGGCACCCGCGCCTCCCCCGCCGCGCGGGCTGCGCAGGGCAAGGGAAAGGTGCGGGGAAAGAACCGTGCCCTAAAAGAAAAGCTTAGGTACCAAAAAGAGTTGAACTGCAGCAGCACACCCGGCATCTTTGCTCTGCCTTGTACGGGAAAGCTCCCCGGCACAAAGGAGCGCATCCTGGTATTTATACGAACCAGCGCCTCCCTCCGCGCCAATCGGAGCCTCGCGGCCACCCGCCCTCCCTGCGTGCTTCTCCTGTTCCCAGTGAAAATGGACCCCTCCATTTCTTCTAACAATTTGTTTCTTCTCCCAAGCATATTTCAGGGGGAGGGGAAACAGGTAGGAGTGTCCAGGGACAGGACCCAAAAGAAATCTATGTCAGCTTCTTGTCATCAGACCATTCCTCAGAAAAATAAATGCCATATATAAAAATAAATTCCACACGCCACCTACCACACGCCACGCATCTACCACAAATGCAGATTCCTACAAACAGAAATACCTTCAAAAAGGTCACATCGGTAGCAAGTGCGACCTGTGCTTGGAGCCAGGCAGAGCCCTGCCCTTCTGCTTTGCTGCTCCTGCATCTGGAGGAGATGGACATGAGATGCTGCCTCTCCATTTAGAAACAAAAAAGGGAATCTATGCCTTTTATTGAAGGTACTGTTGTAGAATTTGGTAAATGGATAACATGCTCAGTATCTACTAGCATGACTATAAACACAAAAAAAAAAAAAAGGAAAAGCCTACGGCAAGACTAATATTAATACCCAGTCATGTCACTCTCAATTAAGTTCATATCTAATGAGCCCATTTTCTCCTTGCACTGTCCACTGATGCTGTAAGCAATGTCCAATGAAAAGCATAAAATGCTGCTTCTGGAAAGCAATGATCTGTACTGGTAAATTCTGAACCGACCAATTATGAACATTATTTTTAATGGAATGAGCAGGGTTTCTACCAACTATAGTCATCAATGCCAGAAAATGTCTGTCCATAAAATGTCCACACACACTTCTCTAAGCCTGCAACGACTATTGCTATTATTTGATTTCCTATTACTATTATCTCTGTAAATATATATATATATATATATACACACACATGTATACACATATATATAATGTAAATAAATCTCCTGTGCACCCTAGCTGTTAAACACTCTCACCCAGCACTGTATTTGTATTGGGAACGCCTGTTTTCCAGGAACAGCAACTGTTTCTCCAGATTATACAAAATCTGAAACTCCGTGAAACCTATCCAAGAAGCACCCTTTACTATTAGGTAGAATGTAATTTAATTGTGCTACCCTAAAATCAACTTTGTACACTGATACATGGAAAATCTTACATCATGCCCCAAAAGTGCTTATCTGCTGCCTGCAGAAGGTGTGGCAGGGAGAACCAAGAGCAACGTTGGGCAGATCTCAAGCGAGTAGAGCAGGATAACGCTGTGGCCAAGTGAACAAGTCCTGACATACAACAATCCCTGGAGGAGGTTACATTATTCCTGGATCCTCTGCTATAGCCTTCATTCCCACAGGCATCCATCCATCCCTGGGTTGCACTCCATGACAAGGTACAGGCACACCCTCCAAATCATTTTAATGAAAACTGGTTGAAGGGAGGAAGTTAATCTGCCCCCTCTGCCCCCCAATCTGTTTGCTTTATAAAATTAATCGTTGCATTGACTATATTCATGTAATCCATATTACCCAGCATGGCTGGAGGCTCATGGAGGCCATGAGGGGCTCTGAAATACACGGAAGGGCAGCTGCTTTGCTCCAGAAGGGAAGAGACACCTCTCCTCATCATAATGCCCTCAACACATTGGTCTCCCTCCATCCTTTTTTCCCAGGAAGAGATCACTTAATCCCAATGATCATACAGTTGTGGTTGACTGATTCTCATCCCCTCCCAGGGAGCTCTGGAACATATAACCATGTCTAAAAAGCTCTCTACATAAATTCTGAGTTGAGAAGACACAAAAATAAACAGGACTGGGTTCCAATATGGATATGGTGTGTCTGTTCTTCTCAGCCAGGGAGAGCACACTAATAATGGGCAGTTAAACTTAAAACACAGATCAAAAGCCATTTCAGCCAGTGAGAGGCATACTCAGGTAGGAACAGCAACAACCTGAGAGCAAGTTTTGAAGCCAGGTACTGGCCTGTCCTTTCTAAATGCATCAACCATTGTGCTTACATTGTTGGCCCAGCATGGCCCACAGCTTTGGTCTGCCCTTCATCCTGCACTTCATCACATCTCATCATCTGTCCAAACCAACCAACAATTGCAGGCCAAAACAGTAATCCCAGTGGGATGCTGGATAGACTAGGAAGACTGTGTTGATGGTCCATCCTCCTGCCCTTGTACTGCCAAAATTTTTTTACTGTTTTCTCCCTGTCTCAGGTAACAGCTGTTTCAAGGAGGGACAGTGAAGGAATAGAGAAAGAAACACACACTAAAGTACAGTCCATTTCTCAAAGATTTAAACACACAGGTTGAATTCTCCACAAAGGTTTCCCCTTAAACCTTTATTAAGAAAAAAAACCCTTGCTTTTTTCCCCTCAGATTGGACCTGTACTTGCAAGAATATAAAATCTCTCCCTTGGGGTGGGAGAAGGGGGAGAAGAAATGCTCTGAGCCATTCAACCTCAAAGAAACAATGCTGTTGTTTTAAAATTACCCATCCTTCTGAAGTCAGTCAGTCAGAAGTGATTCTTTCCAAACCTATCTGCTTTGTTTTTTTCTCACTGCTTTAGCACAGTTTTACAGGAGAGGGAGGATATAAAAAGTGAGTATGTTCAGGAGGTATTTGAGTCCTACATGACCCTCACCCCCACATTCACACACTGCAATCTGATATAATCATTTTATTACTGCTTTAGCTCTGCTAAATCCAATTTATCCACCAGGCCATAGATCTTCCTGTGTATAGCAGCAGAGCCTTGGTTTCAAGCTCAGAGAGATACTTCACCAAGTGATGAGTGTCCCAGCCGGGTTACTGTTTAACCTGCAAAGTGGCAGTGGAGCAAACGGCATGGCAGCCTGTGCAGCTCCAAATGGCAACACAGCAGATGATCCAGACACAAATGTTTTGCAAATACAGAGGAAGAAAAAGAAAAATATTTGTGTTCAGCAGCTCCACCAAGTCTGTATAAACACTCCAAGGTCAAATCCACATGTGGACTGGTGAATGATCAGTCATGTGTTATGAAATTCCCCCTCCAAAACCCTCAAGTTTCAAGAGTGTCTGGCAGAGACAAAAGGCCTGGTAGGAAATCAAATCTGTTTCACAGGGCAATTATCTTCTATCTTTTACAATCATTGCCAAAACTGGGAAAAAAAAATGGGAAATTAGGATTATCACCTCCAAATGCTACAAGAAGAGCCCAGTGTCCTCTTGCACCATCGTGGTGCCTGGCAGCCTCAAAAGGCTGAGCGCTTGCACAACTCCAGGGCTGGCACCCAGCCCACTGGCTCAGGGAGGGAAAAGCACAGAAGCGGCACCCATCAACAAGCAGAGAGAAAAATGCACAGGGGTGTGATCCTAAGCTCTGGGAAAAAGGCTGGAGGGCTCCTTTAGTCATTCCTTTGCCACAGGTAAGGCCAGTTGGGACATGGGCTTAATGCCTGCTTTGGGCAAGCGGCTTGGCTGCAAGGTACCTGTTGGCCATGTTTTGGGAGCTTGCTTTGTTTTATATCCTTAATTCCAAGTGTGATTGTAGGAGTTGGCCTGACTTTGATGCTGGAATTCCTGGACCAGGACAAGCAGACTGGTGGCAAGGAAGGAGAGACTGGTAAGCAGCCAGTTTTGCCACTGAAGAAAACATGCTGGGTAGCCAGACCCTTCTCCATCACTCTGTGAGGTCTATTTTGACCCCAAGCATAAACTGAGATTGCAAGGCAGAGGAGGTCCCTCAAACCCATGTCACACTAAGAAAATAAGGATGGTCCTTTGGTTTGATTTCATTGCACAAGGTATTCCCCCTGCCCCCACACCAATAGTTTCTTAGGAAATCAGCTGAAATACTAGGAGCAAAGAAAAAAAAATTAATTCCTAAAGCAATGGCAACTTGCCAAGTTTTTAAAAAGGCAAATCTTGAGTGGCTCTATGGAAAGTCAGGTAGCTCACTGCATGAGCCAAGGGGAGAAACTAAGTACTCCACTCCCTTCCCTCAGCCTCTTCTTTTTCATGTATTTCTGCTTGATACAAAGTTAGTAACAACCTGAATTGAAGTCGGGACTACAGAAGCAAAGACCTGCTCATGGATACTTCCGAGAACCAGTGGCCCTGTCAAGAAACTCAGCCCAGGCTGCAAACTCTGCTGGAGCTCCAACACCCATTTGGGCATGTGGGAACCTCAAAGGCAGCAGCCTCTGTGCCTAGGTGGTTTCTCCCTCTCTGAGGGCAGGCCATGAGGCATGTGTGCTGGTAGGATGCCTTTCTCAAGAACTTTATTACTCCCCACAGAGATGAGCACACTGAGCCCCTGGTGACCAGCAGTCAGCCTGTACCAGCTCCTCCCTCTCTGCTTAGCATCGCCCTCACACAGCCAGCTGGTTTGGGGCATAATGCTTCAAAAAAGGAAGCACATTGATTTGACAGTCCACTGGGGAACAAGACTTCTCTGCAGCCTAGAAAACATGACCTACAAAGGATGACTGAAGGAACTAGGTTGTTTAGTCTAGTGAAGACTGAGAATAGACACGATAACTATATCTGAAATACATGACAAGTAGGTGGAAAGAATAACCTGTTGCCCTTTCCCACAGCAGACTGGACATGGCAAAACCAGACCTAAACTGCAGTGATAAAGATTTAGGTTAGAGGTTAGAAAAAGCCTTCCAGTTGGGAAGGATAGTGCCACACTGGAAGGCACTGCATGCTGAGGTTATGGAATTGCCATCTGTGGAGGTTTTAAGACCAGGCTATAAAAACACCTATTTAGATGCGAGGTGGTCTTGCCTTAGGGTGGAGAGATGAGCTAAATGACCCCTGAAAGACTCACATCCTGTTGCTGCTTAATCAATTAGTAACAGTGGCTCACAAGTCAATAACATAATTTTCAAATCAATTGGTTCGTTTGAGGCCTGTTATTGACATCTGCATATTTTGTGCTAAGCCCAGTCCTCCCAGGACTACTGCTCTATCCAAGGCTGGCCCCAGACCCCTGCCAACAAAGCTGGCAACAGCAAGAGCATATCTGCTTTGCACATTGTTTTCCATGGAGTGGAGGAGGTCCAAAGTAGCTGGTCTTACTCACAAGGACAAGATTTCCAAATGATGGTGGAGCTGTGAGAGGATCACACAAAGCTCTGAAGCAAAACCAGTGCTCTCCTGAATTGGTGTCCCTTGGTCAGCCTATGACCAATGTAGCCCCAGGCTGTGCACACAAATGGAGAAGTTTTAAAACAATCTTCAAATCCCCATGAACATTTTTGTTGCCAGCGACTGAAGTCTGCAAGCTGACTGCAGTAACCACAAGGAGTGTGTTGTCTCTTGGGTCATGCATACACCACAGATACCTAAGACATATAACATGACAAGTAACCATCAGGGGAAAAAGCCCAGTGTCTAAGCAGACATCAAGAATGCATTAACCTTCTGAACCCAGCTCTCCTGTGATATGCATCTGCCTTAGTTTCACCTCCAAGCAAAAGTCTCCAGCTCAACCCGTGCATGAGAGGAGAGTCGAGCCTCTTCCACCACCTCCCCAAGCCAAAAACCAGACACCAACAGGAAGGTCCAACCTGGACTTGCTTAAAGACAACAGAGGTGGGCCAGGCTTCACTTCCCACCACAGTGCAGCCAAACCACTGGTCAGCATTTCAGCTGAAATGCTGGCTTCCCTTCCAGCTCCCTCTCCCTGAGAGTACCATTCCCTTCCAAGGCATGGCAAGGGGTAGCTTGCATTGGGGAATACACATTTTTGGAGCCCAGGGGACAATTCAGTTCAACAAACTAAACAACCTCTTCCTTAAAACTCTCATTCCAGAATGTTCACGGTGGCCCCAAAAACACGAGCACCTGAATGGTACAGAAACAAGTGTAAACAAGCCATTGGCTTTTATACACCGCCAGAAATCAGGTACTGTGCAAACTGATAAAGGTCTGGCTTTAACAAGAGGCATAAGGAGACATATTCAGCATCTTTTTTTAATCCTTCTAAATTGTAAGCAGTTTTTCAGCTATATTAATTCTTTAAAGTGAGTGGTTCTCCACTAATCATTCTGGTTTATGTTTACATTATGAGGTGTAATGATGCATCTCAGGAATATTATGGTATTAGTTAAATTAACTAAGACAACTCTGCCTGCAAACTGATGAATTTTAATGTGTCAACATCGGATACGAAAACGCAGTTGTGTGGGTCTCCAGATTCACATGACCATATGGTTCAGAATTCTAATTAATTCCTTTGGATTTCATTTCACATAACTTACAGCTACATTAATTCAATATTTTTTTCAGAATTTTGGAGAAACATATATTTTGCCAAGCTGTGACTTTTCAGCTCACAGTAAGTGTTAAGCGTAAGAAAAACCTTTCATTTCCCCTTTTCCTGATAACCTTGTCTTACCTCCCTGTGGGCTGGCATTCTTCCCAAACCAGAGGTCAGGTGGAGCTGTTCTGCCCCAAACAGACTGCAAAGACCCACTTTGCAAGAGCCATAAAAGTTTATTACTAAAAACAAACTCGTTTTCAAATTGTTATGTGCTGTGGGCAATCAATCAGACAAACGCTCTGGGAGGAAATGCAATCCAGGCTTCTAAAACACAGTGATTGTGACAAGTAGGGATAGCACAGACCCTGGAGCCAGGCACTGCTATCATCACTGCAGACCATCACAGTCATACGAGCATTGACAGAAGATTTCCAGCTCCGTGGGGTGTTGCACAGGGCATGGGTTTGCAACTTCCAGTTCGGGGACAGTGGTATTTTCTCTTCTTTATCTGACCCCATTTCTTAATGATCCATGTTCAAGATCTCCCCCTAGGCAACAAAGAACATTTACTTGTGTTTCTCATTAGTTAAACCAAATCTGAATAAAACTAAATCTGAATAAAACGAAAGCACAAAGCTCAAAACAGATCTGGTCAGACATACATGCCATCCACTGTTACTTTAGAAAAAAATATTTCAGCATAGAAACTAATAATCCTCGAGATCTCCATGGTGTGAGTGGAGCAACTACAACATGACTGTGGTTTTATGAAACATGCAATGCTTTCCAAAGCCAGACACACTAACAACAGTCCTCAGTAGCCTTGAAAGACCCCCACGAGTGACCATGGCAGACACTGGTTCATGCCCAGCTGGAGAAGGCTGCGATCTGCAAGCACATCTTGGCATGGCTACATTCAGGTAGGATTTCTTCCGATACAGTTACACATTCTCACAGCACAGCACGAAAGGATGGGCTCGAGAAGTTAAAAGATTTAAGATGTTTCTCTCCCTTCAAGAGAGTAGCAAGTAACTACAGGCACTATCAATTTAACAGCTCAGCTCTGCAAGAACTAAACACGCTCAGCTTCCCATCTACACTGCCCAGCGGGAGAAGGTTTTAACACGTCAGATGATGTTTGTTCCACTTTTGAAAGGGTCAAGAGGACCCAAGACTGGGATTGCCAGATCTGCAATTTCCTGCATCCCTTACTTTAGAGAATTGCTAGGGAAAATCTGAACACAAAACCCCAATGCAAGTGCAGAATTACTGTTAGGTGGTGTTGCAGAAGCACTGGTAGGGGTTGGGTGATACAACACACAGTGACAATGGGTCCCGGCTGCCCCCAGTCTCTAAATAAAAATACTCTGGAGCAGTCACAGTACTTTTGCTGCCACAAGGGTCAGTCTCTCCTTTAAGTCTGAGACTGGGCATTAGCCAACTGATAGAGCAAATAATTCACCAAAACACCTAAACAATCAACACCACTATCAATGAGCATTTTCCTAAAAGGGGTATGAGGCACTTCAGCATTGCTGCAAATTTGGGCTACAGACCTACTCTCCCAAAACCTTGTTACTTCCACACATGCATAAGAGGCATAAGAAAACATCAGAAAGCAGCAGGACAAAGGGCCACTTCAGCTACGGCAGGAATACAGCCAGAATCCAAGAATTGCTGCTTTTCCCGTTCTCTCAAAGGGACTAAAACCACATCAACACAAGCCACCAGCCTCTCCACTCCTCTCTCCAAGTGTGAGAAGCTCACCTTGGCCTGGCCTGGACCAGCTCTAGCCCCAACTCCCCTTGGCCACCTCTTCAGCAAAAGAAGTGGATGAGAGAAGAAAGCCTTGTCCCTCAGAAGGACATGGCCAGAGACTGGGAATGCCACTGGTCCTTAGGCTTCCTCTTAGCCTCCTCCTCAAATCCAGTTCCAGATCTGGCACTTTGCTTCTGGAGGGAGGCAGGTAGCCTGACTTCAGCAAAGTAAATTAATAGATCTGTTGAATTTAAAAGGTTCAAACTCCCTCTTTCCACCCTAGAGTTGAAAGTAAGGGACACCTTTGGGCTTGTTTTGAAGCTCCAATTCATATTAAATGGCAGTCCTCAAGTGGGGGGAACAATGGTGGGAAACAAAACCCTGGAAGTATTGAAGAGAGCATTTCTGAAGTGAAACAGCTACACAGTTTAATCTCACAAACCTCTATAAAAAGATGTTACTAATGCACAAGACTCCATCTCCATAAATGCTGCGTGACAAGCAGTCAGACAGAGCCGATGAGCATTTACCTGACAATAAAACCCCAGGAAAAACTGGGAAAAAAATCCCAGATTGCAACCCTAATCCTGCTTGCAATCTTTTGCCTAAATATTATGATTATTATTATTATGTAGTTGCTATTTGCACTATAAGCCTAGTCACAGACAGACAACAAGTCTTGTCTGAGCTGCTGTTCAGACACAAAATAAAGTCAAGTTTTTCATCCCCAAGTGACTGGAGATATCACAGCTAAAGCAGGGACATACAAGGGACTGTGGGAGCCATGCAAGGGCTGCTTCCTTGCTTCTGCTCAGAGAATAACTGCACTAAGTGCATAAGATCCTGCAGTGGTGCCCATTGAGGTGGAGCAGCCCCACCTCAGGCTGCAATAACCCATCCCACCTTCCACATGTAGATACCAGGGACCTGCCTATGTTCTCCTGAATAACACTTAATTGTTCTTTCCCCTGTGGAAGTGCTTAAAGACTCCTAAAGTGCTTAAAGCTCCATCACTCCAGGCACCATAAAAGCAGGGAGCCCAAGGTCAGTTCTAACCACAGAGACAGATGAGACTGAATACATTAATCATAGAGGTCTCCAAAGCCTCAGGTGGCTCCCAGAAAACCTTTAACCCAGCCTGAGAACAGCAGATGACAACTCACCCCACAGAACTTAATAAGAGAGGATGGTTTCTGAATGTCTCAAAGAAAAGAGGGGGAAAAAAAGAAAAAAAAAAAAAGAAGAAAAAATAAATTTGAGTTATTCCCTTATCAATTAAAAGCTTGTTCTAAGTGGCTGTTAAGGAGGCGTTTGCTCATGTTCCACATTTATGTGAAAGCAATATAGTTTTATGACAAGAGATTTCTTTTTTAAGGCCCTTGGGCTTTTGTAGTGAAGTTTTTCACCCCATGGTGGGACAGCAGCAGTGAAGCAGAACATCACAGACAAATAAGGATGTGATGTGCTGAAATGCTGCCCCTCAGATGAAGGAGTTGAACATTTTTAAGTTCTGACAATGAAATGCTGTTTATTAAAGCATGGAGAGCAATTTCCTATAAAAATACAAAGTTTTATTCAAATCCCAGAGCAATCCTTAAGCCTGATGCTAGCAGCCACCCTCATATAAATCACTGACTAGGTTTTTATAGCAATCTCATTAGCTATTGTACCAGGAGCTCAAGTACACACTGATGAGTGCTGCGGAGAACTACCTGTCTTCCCACATCTTTTCAAATAGGTGGAACAGGCAAAAATAAATCTTCTGTAGGCTTTCAAAAGACTAAGATGCTTCAGAAAAGGCTTCTCATCACTATTTTTTCAAATGGAAGCAAAAGAAAAGATCACTGAAGTCTCTACTCTTTCACTGAAGAGATCATAACTGTATTGCTCATCTCTTTTCTAGTGCTCAGCAAGTGGTCCTTTCTCAGACTACATCCCTGCTGATGTAAGAGGAGTTAGGAGGCTGGACTCTGACCTGGGAGATCACCCACCACCTCCAAGACAGACAGATCCTGCAGTGCACCCACAGGCACAGCTGCCACAGCTGCCTGTGAGAGAGGCTCTGCACACCCTGTGCTCAAGGAAAGCCATGTCTGACCATGCCTTTGCCTTGCATTTATTTCGTAGATCCTGTCTACATTTTCGTCTCTTCTACACTCATTTGTTGATGTTCTTCCTCCTTCACATCTTCATTTCTTGCTGCTTCTCTGCCTTCTTCTGCTGCTGTTTTATGCTTTACTTTCATTTCAAGAATTTTGAAACAAACAAAATCACAAATGCCTATTCCTCCCTTTATAATAAAATACAGGGATATAATAAAATGTATTTTACAATAAAATTCTGCCCCAGCAGGTTGATTGCTGGCTCTGGCCAAGGAAGGTGAAGAGTTTATCCAGGCAACCTCTGCTCCACTGGCAGATCAGTGAAAACACAAATGAATTGGTCCCACTCTGCAGGGAACGGCAACTTCTTCCACCAGGTCAACCGTCTCCAAAAATTCCACTTTTCTGCCCAAAGCCTCATCTGAACACACATAAGTCACATCACCACAACAATGCCAGTGCAGCCAAGGAAGAGACAGCCCCTTCCATCCTTGCTCTGATGCCATCAGGCCAGCAGACACACGTGTTCACCACCTCCACCACACTCCTTCCACCGACAACAGTGACGTACAACATGTTCCTGCAGTGAAGCTACGCCTCAGACAGAAGGAACTGCACAGGAGACAGCAAACAAACACCAGAACAGGCACCAAACCCACAGTATGTACTGCAGTGATGACACACCTTGGGAGGCTCCCATTCCTCCACCTCCCAGTCCTGGAAGCATGTGAGAACAGAGTTGGACAAGCACTATGTGCTCTTCCTCCTTCCCACCGTTGCATTCACTCCCTCAGAAAGGACCCAGAGGGACCACAAAAAGAGACTGAAAAGCGTCAAACAAACCATAGCTAAAGGGTGAGGATTGGCTAGAAACTTTTTGAGTTCAACTCTTTTGAGGAAAGGATGACTTGTTTTATAAATACAAATAAATTAATAAATAAGCCAAATTTTTAATTTTAATTTCATCAGATCAGTTCTGCAACTGGAATTGTATCCATTTTGGTAGCATGGCCAGGCACTTGAAACCAGTGATAAGAGCCCTGTTTCCCACCAGCAGCAGCAGACAACGTGCTATTTCGTGTGAGACATTAAGCAGATTAGCAGCAGCAGCCTGTTTGAACCCGTTTTGCTGGCTTGGCTCCGGGGAAGGCTCAGGCTGAGGGAGCAGCTCCAGTCTGGTCCCACAAGCACAACTTCAGAGCCCAGCAGGTGCTAAAGTCCATCCCAGAGCAGGGCACAGGCACATTTTGGCAGCTCTGTAGTGATCAGCTCGCAATCCCAGCTCAAGGGATGGCAATTTAGAGCTCGACAGCCACCTCGGATATACACCAAGCTCAGGGATACAAACAGGACCATGTCACCAAAATTTCAATGCAGCCATTGGAAACCCAGCTGTGGGTAACAGGGCTGGCTTGCTGCCCCCAAGAAAGGACCATTTAATACCTCCATCTGCACAACAGGGAACTGCTGTTATTTATTGCTGCCAATGGGATCAGTCCTGCACAAAACCTGGAGAAAGACAGGGTGCCTGATTCAAGCAGCTAACAAGCCTACTGCTGCCTAAAACAGCGGCTTCGTTCTTCTATGAAATACTGCAGCTCCCCAGAAAGCACAAGGAGGAATGGAGAAATGAAAACATCCCTTATCACTCAGGATGCTTTAGCAGAGATTAGATAAATCAGACGTGTTTCAAGGCAGGAACCCAGGCTGGCAGGGGAATTCACAAGAGCATCCCTGACAATCTGGGAGGTTATGGACTGTCCAAGGGGTCACTCTTCAATTCCTTCACTACAGGGGAGAAAAATCTTGGTTTTTTTTCTCTGTTGTTACCCAAGGCCATGATATTGCAAGGGATTAGAACCACTGAAATACTTTCTTCCTATCTTGTGCAAAGCAGCCCAGGATACACTCCTTCACTCAGATATCTGTTTTTCCAGGCCTCATGTCTGTTTTGCAAAAATCTCAGTGCAGAATTAAGGCTCTTTATTGCTCAAAGCACAAATTGCCTAATCAAAGCACAGGCTAGCCCTCCTCAAAGGCATTGTGCTCAAGACAGCTCCAGAAGTAGCCCTAAACTCAGCAATAAAATAATCAGAGGCCTCTTCCCAGGTCCCAGCACAAAGCATCAGAGGAAGCAGAGGGTCAGGCAGTGGAGAGGAGGTTAGCCAGGTCAGTCTCTCCCCAGACCAGGCTGGCTGGGGAGCAGTTCTGCTCCGAAACAACTGCCCCAGTACTCACTCCTGGCAGCCTTGCTCCGTACATTAAACCTCTGATCTCCCCCACAGACCTCTGTTCCTCACAGCTGTTCCCTCACCCTGTCCCAGTCTCTCCCACAAAGAGACTAAAATCAGAAACTGCTGTGCTGTGGTAAAGAAGTATAAAGGGATATGAAAAGTTTTACAGGAGAGGCCAACATTTGGAGACTTCTTCCCAGTAGCATTCCTAGATGCAGAGCATCATTTCCAGTTTCCAACTCAGGCACTCAGTTCCTGCATCTCTATCTCATCCAGCAGTTTCAATGGCCAGGCCACAGAGGATGTGGAAAGCCAGCTGAGGCAAGAGCCAGTTCTCCTGAGCATGCAGCAATGAGGGGGTTTGTAGGTCCAAACGCTCCAGACTGCCTGGCTTGCTCTGCAAATCAACCTTTCTGTGTCTGATAGACTTTCTAGCTTGGTTTTCCTTTGGGTGCTTTTACAGTCCCATGGCCAAGCTTATGAGATTGCTGGTCTGAGAGAATTCCAGCTCCAGCAGCATTTTCATGAGCCAGTCATCTCAGCAGCAGCAGCAGCTTCAGAAGCTTTAAGCTTCACAAAGCCTTAAAGCACAACTGGAAAGCAGCATCCTGACACTTGCCTTGTGGCTTCCTGCAAAGGCTTCCCTTTTCACCTCCTTCACCACAGGAAAACCTCACTTTCCAGCTCTTAAAACAGCAAAAGCCGCAAATGAGAGATTCCTGAAGGAAATAAAACCAACATCCATTTCCAGATAAATAGCTTCAAGAATTGGTCACGCCAGGACTTTTTCAAGTGTCCTTACTGAGGACTTCTCTGATGATCCCAACCAAGGACTTTTCCAAGCATCCCCAACAGAGACTCTTCCAAACATCCTGACCAATGACCCTTCTAAGTATTCCCACCAGCAGTGATGGGCTGATGCAGGCCCCCAAGAAGCCTGCCCTACCTAGGACTGAACACCCCAGCAGCAGAAGAGCTGCTCTGTGTCAGCTTGCAGCAGGGTCACCATGACACTGGAGCAACACCACCAGGAAACAGGAGCTCAAGCCAGCACAGGCTTGCAGGGTTCAAGCTGCTCTCACTTATTTCCACATAAACACAATTGAAATGCAAAGGCTTGTAAGTACCTTTTTGCTGATCATTTGGCAATGGGATAAATACAGGGGTGAATACAGAGGGAAAGCAAACAGAAGGACTCTGCCTTCTGTCTCAGAAGGACATCCTTTTTAAAGTGGCATATCTGGATTCACAGCTCTGCAGCTGGGAATGACACCCATATAGTGATGGTCTTGGTACAGACAGTACAAACAAGGAAATTTGTAATGAAAAGTAAAAATTCTTCCCTGACCTATGAACTCCAGCATTCAGGAAGGTCCCACAGCACCACAAAATGCTTCAGAGCACTTCTCTATCACTTGAACACCACACAGCAAGAAAGTGCCTCCAATCAAGAATTTCTTTTACCCTTGATGGCAAATAAACAATGTAAACTCCCTATTTTTAGTTGTGACCTCGGATACTTAATGACTTCAAAACATATGCTTAATTCACACACATGCAGCATGAAAAATTACTCATAGGCAAAGAATAACAAATGTTTGACATATAAATGAGACTTATTTGTAAGACTAGTTAACATTTGTATTAATTAAGGCATACTCGATGAAAGATTGTTCTGTGTCACTCATCCTAGTACACGTAAAGATTGTTGTCTACCTCAGAAAAAAAAACATGGAAATTATGTGTAATTACCTGCCTGTACTTTCCACATGAGTATCATTAAAGACAGCAGAATTTTAATGCAATATTCTAATTGAAAACCTCACAAAAAAGACAAGTCATGAATGTCATCAAGATCACAGGCCTTAGTGCACAGAAACAAAATATATCTAAAAATTCTCTGGTATGAAGGGATTGACAGCACTCTACCCCTTTGAAAGAATTCTATCAGTTTATCACATTTTTGGGAATGTTTGTGCCTGCCCAGATCTAACTGGCCCACACAGATATTTGGATTGGTGCTTTCACCTTTCTGAAACAGAAACAGCAGTAATAAGGCAGGGACACAAATGGCAGAGAGTGAGGTTTGGCCTGGCATCTGCACCAGGGAAAGAAAACTGAATCAACCAATGTTCCCTCACCAAGAAAGATCATTTTCAGGGTCTAAAGTTTCCAGTTGCAGGAGATACTCCAAATAAAAACAAGGGGAAATGGTCTCAAGCTGCTCCAGGAGAGGTTTCATCTGGCTTTTAGGAAAGCTTTCTTCATTAAAGGGTTGTCTAGCACTGGAACAGGCTGCCCAGGGAAATGATGGAGGTATTTAACAGAGGTGCAGATGAGGCACTTAGGAGCATGGATTAGTGGTGGACTTGGCAGTGCTGGGTTACAGACAGGTCTCAGTCACCTGAAGGGTCCTTTCCAACCTAAATATTTCTACAATACTATAATAATTAATTCTAGATAAACAACACCACTGTCAGTTTTGTATCTGTAAGATTATCACTGGACCATGCCCACCAAAGCAGATGGGACTGAGGTCCTTGGAGAGCGGGCAATGGCAGAAGCTATTCTTTAGAAAGGCTTCTTCAACACTTAAACTACTTCCCTTCCAGAAACATAAACATCCCTAAGGACAAGAGCTTCTACCAGTACAAATAAATAAATAACAACATGGCTCCAACCACCCCAGCTTTTAATTAAACTGCAACTGAACAAACAGCTTGACAGCCTCTGTGCCGGGATGGCCATAACCTGCTCCTGCCGCTGCCCTTTCGCACTCCCAGGGTCAGATTCTCAGCATACCCTTCCTTGCCTGCAGCCCTGCCTTTCCTTTGAAGCTGCACAAGCTCCAGTTTTGTTGGGGTTGTTTTGGAGCTTTGTTTTTATCATAAGGGCAACATCACACCTGGCACACACCCGGCTGCAGGTGGGGATTTCCTTACCCTCCCTGGAACTGGAAAGGTGTTTGGTGCAATCAGCTCCCAGGAGCTCAAGAAAAAAAGGCAGAAAGCTTCGAAAAAGTATTACATTAATCTCACAAGTTGTTTCCTACCATCACTCATTACCTTCTAGGAGAGACTTAATATTTTGAACAAACAGGAATGGATCTATGCCTGGTAGCACCCACCCATCACAAGCACAATTCCACGCCAGCAACAAATTTTCCTCCACCTCGCCCCCTGCACCGACTTTGTCAAACCCACCTCTTGCCTCTAGAAAAGAAAAACCCACAAAAATAAGCATCACACCTTTGTAGCCTTATCTTTTAATACAACAGAGTACATTATGTTTCATTTTAACAGCTCAAGTTTTCAAGGTTTCCACCCTAGATTGCATTATCAGATCTCTCTCAACTCAGCATTGAGAGAAAAAAACCAGTACTATTGAAATGCAAGTACTTTATAGCGACTGGGCATTGTTCCTAAGAGATCAGGGATAGCTTTTCCATTAAAAAAACCCCAACCAACCCTAAGATACCAGGCATCATTTTCACTTCTTTATTAAGTCAAGGATCTGTTAAAGTGCAGATTTCCCCCCTGTGCCAATAACACCTGGCAGTACACAACACACCAAGCATTTTTACTGTAATGACACTTCCATCTAAATTCATGCAGGCATTTGACTACATTTCTAGAGAGGTGGAATATTATTCAGTGAGGGAACACAGATATGCTGGGAGGTGAGAAGGGGTAGAAGGAAAATTGCAGGCAATTAGTATTTTCTTGACCTAACTGTAATTTGCGAATTTGTAAAACTCCTCTTCTGAAACGTTGTTTAATTTGATCCAAGAATAATTCAAAAAGTGTCTGTCACATTCCTGTCCTCACAAACACAGACCAGCACACTTACATGAGTCAAACCCAGAGGAAAAGCAATGCCAAATCCCCTCCATCCCCTGCCTCCACCCCAGCACCGGGCAGTCCCCTCCCACACCACCCGGCGAATCCTGGGCTGCCCGCAATCTGATCGAGGGCTGATGCACTCAGCAAAGGAACAAGGGAGGAGGAGACTTCAAGCGACTAACAATACCCTTCAAAGAAAAAAATATTTTCCCATGGTTTAAAATTACCGTCTGAACTTTAGTAGAAAAGTGATAGCGGTGCTACAGCCAGAGGTACCAGACAGCATTACCCCATCCCTGTCATATGGGAATGTGAACTGCAGCCCCAACCACAGGTAATCCACATTCTCCAAATATACTGCTGACCTATGTCCCAGGTGCCCCATCACATAGGTGGTCTGTTTCTTTACAAGAATGCAACTGGGACTTCTTTGCTTTCATGCTTTCTCTGCTTGAGAGGCCACTACACACATGAAATGGGGAGCGAGGGGCTGGGGCTCGGGGATGGGGAGGTGGGGGTGAAGCCTGCAGAAAGGGAAAGAAGTTCCTATGACAAGATAAACAGTGATCACTTCCCAACAGCTAAGACACAGGATACCACTTTTCATGTGAATGTATTCACACTTAAGTAGTACATCTCTGTGACTAAAGGCAAGGACTAATCAAAAGCTGCCATTTCAGCTCTGCACTGCAAAACTACACCAACTCTAAATGTGAAATGCTAGAGGAAAGAGTGATATGCTTTTCATTTATAGGTTACTTCTAAAATTAGTGGTGGGGGAGTTCTCCCAGTAGCGCTCAAGAAGGTCTCTGTTTATTTGAGGAGCTCACAGGAGCACAGCCACAGCAGAGACTCCTGTTTAGCCCCAGAGCCCACATGGAGACCAATCTACTCTATCAGTATTTATTTACCTTTAAATACAAAAGGAAGGCTATCCAAACAAAAGTGGAGTGTCCCCAGCAGATAACTAAGTATGCTAATGCACAAATCTATTTAGATAAGAGTGAGCATATTGGTAGAATCAAAAGGCAGGTCACAGTTTATAATCCATTCTCTGTATAAACAAGCTCCACCAGTGCCCCTCACACCAGAATTGTACTTAGGGCCAACACTCTTTCCCTCCTGAAACCCTTACCAGCGCAGGACTTTGGCAGTGCATGGGCAAGGACATTGCATTTGGGCACATCTCAGAACTGGCTGAACAACTCCAGGCTTTGGTCCACCCCTCACTGGGTCCTCCTGAGTGCTCGAGCCTCTGGAGCCCCGGCCATTGGCCATCCATGGAGCATTCTGACACTGCTGGAAGCATGCAGGAGGGCACCAGCAGGCATCATAGAGCCCAACCCACTTTTGGCTCAACTGTTCTAATGAAATCACAGCTTATCTATTTTTATTGTTCTCTGTATACCTGCTCTGTTTTCCTGTACATAAATTATTCTTCACTTTCTTCCTGAAAGAGCTATTATTTAACAGCATAGCTGGCATTAACTATTGTATCACATTCCCCAGAGATCCATTAGAGCAATGATAGAGTGCAGCACCAACACAAAAACACATGCACAAATACTCCCTGAACTAAACCCTTCTAACGCAGCCCTTTCAAACAGAAGAGGCAATATAAATAGAAAAGATCATAAGCCTAACCAGGACATGATACAGCGTAGACAGATCACTTATTCCACTTTACAAAATTAAAATCCATGGACTGTAATTAATTATTGTTCTGTTTGTTCTGGACCTATCTAACCCTGAATGGTCTGAGGGGTATTGCTTGGATTTCTCCACAGTTATCTAGAAGTCAGACAAGGCTTGCTTTGGATTCTCTCAGTCTCTTGAAACCTGTTTTTATTTAATTATAATTCAAATTATCTGAAGCACCCTCTCATCTACTTCAAAGGAGAAACACTGGACTTGGGATTGAAAACTGTCTTTCCTAGTATTTCAAGGTAGATGTATCTCCTCATCTATGGACATTTTTACAGACAAAAAAGTCAACTAAAATAGTAATTCCCAACCCTGGCTGATGTGAAATAATACACTAGCTATACACAACACACTTAAAATGGATGTTTTATTTTATAGACATCCTTTCTTAGATTCCAAACTCATCTCAGCTTCTGTCCTCAAAGCAGCTTTCAGTGGATGATTCCTCCACCCCAAGAAAGTTATACCAGCTCTAAATATCTACATGAAACCACTGGATTCTATTAGGAACCTAACTGAATTAGTATTATAATGATCCCAGAAAGCTGCCTATAGGCATGGATTTATCTAACCTAGGCCACACTGGAGATCAGTGAACAAAGTATTCCCCCAACCCCACAGTGCGGGGAGCCCCGGTGGCTGAGGGCAGCTGAGGGCTGACAGCAGAGGATGCAGCACTGCCAGCTTCCAGGAAGGAGCTGCCAGCAGGTGATGAGGAGCCTGCTGCTCACTAAACCTCCTCCCAGGACATGAATGCTTGCTCACAGGATGAATACAAGTTGTTCTCTCAAGTGTCTTGCTTCTGCTGTCCTTACCGCCAAGGAAGTGGGTGGGAAGAAGCCACACCACCACCTTCTAAGACAGAGCAAACAGAAGTTCCCCTTTTCTGAGGCTGAAGGCTTTAGGCTTCTCTTAAGGCTTTAGGTGCAATCCTGCTCCAATCAGCTCCAGCAGAAGCTATGGCATAGGAGGTGTCCACAGCAGCAGTAACACTGCTCTGGAGTAAAGCATGCAAGCAGAAAACAAAAACAGATCTACAAATCCAAAATTTGCATTTGTCCAGGAAACCTTCACACAAATCACCCACCACAGACAAGCCATGAAGTTGTGGGCTGAGGAACTTCGCTTCAGCTCCTTGCTCCTCCAGGCATCTCCAGAACAAAGAGTAATCCTATCCTGAGGGAAGCTGAAACATGAAACACAAGGTTGGTGGAACAATATCCACTTTACATCTGCAGGTAAGATGCCCAAACAACCTGGACAGGCCACTGGGCACCAGATATTTAGTTTGGATCATTTGCTATTCACAGATTTTGACTTCACAAAATCAACTCCAGTCCAACATTTACTTAGAGCAACAGAAACAACTTCTCTTCATTCACACTTTTTTTAGACAGAGAAGAAGACTAGTTAAAACAGAGCTGCCTTGGACAGAAAGGGAAGTCAGTGGCTCCTCTCTAAAATTCTGGAGGCAGAAGTCCAACAACAAGCTCTGGCTGGGTTAACAGGAAAACAATTCAAACCCACAGGGAAGTTCATGCAGAAGCCATACAAATTGCTCTCCCAGGGACAGGGATGCTAACCTGGGACCTGCCAAGGTCTCATCTACAGCTAGGCCTTGGCCAGGTCACTTCCTGATACTGAACAGACTGTCAGAGAATTTAACATCTGCAAATTCCCCCATAACAAACTGAAAAAATTAACATTGCAAGGAAAATATTTTGGTTTCTCCATAATCTCTCATTTCTGTGGCCTATCACCACCTGGGGGTAAACGTTAGCCCAGTGATATTTCTCTTACAGCAAATGTAGCTTCTCACCTCTTTTCAGACCCAAATACAGAGCCAGGTGTTCCAAAATACAAGTCAAAACACAGTTAGGAAGGGCTAAGAGAAAAACTAGAGAAGCAGGAATCCCAAACGGGTTTTGCCTGGAGGCAAGGGGCAAAATCTGTGAGATGCAGTAACTTTAACAACTTAATTTTACAAGATTAAAAAGAAATAGGTCGCCCTGTCACTACACAGATTAGGTGGGATTAGTTTAATACCAGTTTGCCCAAATAAAGGTCAAAACTAGCTCCTCTGAACAACAAAGTTTTGAGGATCTGGCTATTAGCAAGCTAGTGTCTTAGATCATATTTGTGTACTTGTCTAGGTGGCTCTGAAGACAAGATAGATGCCATACAAGAGAGTACAGGACAAGGCAGTTTTCAGTGGCTCTGAGAGGCAGATTTCCAAGCCATGGATTTAAAAGTTAGGGCTGCATGGGCTTGTCTGGATTTGCAGAGTGAATCTGCCAAACGTTTCAATGCATACATTTGTAGCACAGCCCAAGATCTGCACACGATCCAACTGGAGGCTCCCATGTTGTGCATAAAGGATGGAACCAAGGAGCAGGTCTCTGCAGCATGCCATGAGGCCAAAGCTCCTCAAAGAGCAGTCCTTGGAGGAAATACAGTAACAGAGCACACCACAGCATCACACTTGCTGTGCTGTCTTAGGCCTTGGCCTACGGTAATTCATCTTTGCCTGTAACCTCTGACATTTTCCACCACCATTCATGCCGACACATTACTAGGATTCAGTCACAGACTAATACATCCAGCATGGATCAATCACCACAGGCCAAAGCCACCTAAGACATCCTGGATCACAGGAAAGGGAGCTCACTTAAAAGATGATGACAAAAAACTCAGAATAGTGCCAGGAACAGCCTCAGATGCAAAAATTAAAACGTTGAAGAGTTTGTTTCCGCCTTAAATACTCTACAAGTCACTTTGAGCTATAGCCTGTGCTTTTATTTTTGCTTGAAAGAAGCAATCCTTGGTCAATGTGAATATTCTTGATCAGCCATTGCAAATGTTAAGCTGGGTTTGAAGTCATCACTGGTACAACTCAGCCCCCAGTTCCCTGCTTTCTGTGCCTGCCTCCCTGCCCCAGCAACCCCTACAGCAGGGGCTGATCAGAACCTGCCAGACACAGGTCACTCAGAAATTCCCTCCCATATTTGTCTGCAGTCACTCCAGCTCACCCGGCAGAGTCTGCATCAGCATCCCTAGCTTCAATGCCTGGAATTAGACTCTGCAGATTAGGCAGCGTGCTGAGGCTTATCTCTGTCTAATCACTAATAAAATTGCAACCTGGTGCATTTCTACCATATTAGGTCCCACTCAACAACATGGGCTTTAGAGGTCACCTGCCTCCTCCAGCCACTGCCCAGGTTACTGCATCGGAGCAGCACCAGCACCAGCACCGGCACCGGCACCGGCAGCAGCACCAGCAGCACTAGCACCAGCACTGGCACCGGCAGCAGCACCACCAGCACTGGCAGCAGCAGCACCACCAGCACTAGCAGCAGCACCAGCACTAGCAGCAGCACCAGCACCAGCACCGGCAGCAGCACCAGCACCAGCACCAATCCAATTAGGGGCACAATGGTCCCAGCCCGGAGAGGCTCCCGGGCCCCTCAGCCCTCCCGCCCTGGCGCCCTCTCCACAATGCCGGCTTTTGTCTCAGCCTCGCTATTGTTTGGGATTCTCTCGCATCCCTGGACACGGGATAAAGAGCCGTGTTTGGAGAGATGTTTATGAATGAGGTCTCAGAGCACAGGGGTGCAGCAACACAGGGCTTGACCGTGGACAAAAAAGGTCATGGTTTCTAAAAGCCACGTTGAAGAGAAATCATTAAAGACGTAATATGCAATAGCCAGGATCAAAAAGCTACAGGCAAACAGAAAATAAGGAGTAAAATCCCAGTCTTTTTCCTTTCCAAAGCCAAGGAAAGTTTTGCCACAGACCTCAGTGCAGTCAAGGTATCTCACAAAAATATCTATACTAAATAAAATACCTAGCAGACTCCATTACTTTAAAGCACAGCTTTGAAAAGATTTTACATCACATTGATTTCCAAAGCAGGAAAAAAATATTTTGATTTAATGTTTTCTGATTAAAAATGTAGCAGATAATGGCAGTAAGTAGTAAAATATGGGCCAAATAAACTAGGTAAAAAACACCAGCTAATAAAAATCTATATCATCCTTCTAGTGTCAGATTAAATATTCTGATCTTGAGCTGGTGTAATAAATATGCTACACTAAATTCATCAAGAGGAAAGACCTACACCTCTTTAAGACCTGTAGGAGTTACAAGGGTCTAGTTCACAATTAACAACATATAAGACCAGGTCAGTTCTGCAGTGAAAATCTGTGAAGAGTTTAGGCAAAGTTAAGCAAAACTTCTCAAACACCTTCAGCACTACAGCTCCATGCTAACAGCCAAAACCCAGCTTCCCTCACACATCCAGGCCTGACAGGGACAAAGCCACCCCCAAATTCCACCCATCACATGGGAAAGTGCCTCTTTGTGAGGCGCTGCAGAGCAGAAGAAGATAGTAATATTGTGAAAACTTTCTGGACTTTAAAGAATGGAGGCAGACATATAATTACATTCAATGAAACATCATATGGTAATGAGCAGCAATGGAATAGCCAAGTATAAATCTCCCATTCTGTAGAGTGTCACATGTATAAATCTATTTACCAAGGATTACTCTGTAGCTCCTACCATAATAAATCTTCAGGAGAATGCCTTGTGCACCACTAACAGAGCAGGAACTTGGAAAAGCAGGCAGGCTCTTCTTAATAAGGACTACTGATAACCAGCCAACCTGTTTGTTAAAAAGATGATATTAATTGTGCTCTATTTATTTGGTGTCTTTGTTTGGGCGCTTAGGAGGCTAAAGTTGATTTTTATTTTTTTTTTAATACGAGAAAATCAATACACACAGACTGTAGTATTAAGCTGAAGTCAAATAGTATAAATCAAAAAAAGGAGTACTATAACAAAATCCAGAGCCAATGGCCACTCACTGAAAGAATCACACAGGTTCTTCTGATTTTAGAAGATGTACCACATTGCAATTCATAGCATCATGGAATTATTAAATCATTTAAGTTGGAAAAGATCCTTGAATACCATCAAGTTCAACCATTAACCCAGTACTAACAAGTCCACCACTAAACCTTGGTCACAGCTGCCACATCTACACATCTTTTAAATACCTCCAAGGCTGCTGCCTCCACCACTTCCCTGGGCAGCCTGTTCCAATGCATGACAACCCTTTAGCTGAAGAAATTTTTCCTAGTATCAAACTATCCTCTCCTGGTACAACTTGAGCTAATTTCCTCTTTTCTGTTGCTTGTTATCTGGGAAAAGTGACCAGCCTCCAGCTTGTTCCAACCACCTTTCAGGTAGCTGTAGAGAGAAATAAGGCCCCCCTGAGCTTCCTTTTCCCCAGGTCCCTCAGCTACTCCTCATCAAACTGAGTGGTATTCTGGCCTAGTTTCTGCTCAATGTAAATGTTTTATGTAGGTTAATCCCAGATAAATAACTGTTTTCTTGCATTATCTAGATCTTCCACCACACATTATGGAGTGTATTAGAAAGATTAAGCACTGCACAGTCAACTAAGAGCCTTGCTACAGGATGCTCCTGTCCCCAGCTCTGCAAGGATGCCACGTCACACTCTGAAACACCCCGTTTATCTGCATGACTTGCCAAAATCTCTTGCTAATCACCTGAGGTTTCTATTTGTAGCCACGCGCAAACAGTGTTTCAGGAAAGCTTTTGTTCTGCGCTGAAGAGCTAAGGCTAAGCTGCCTTCCAGAAGTAGCCAGATAAGGAAAAAGTCACATGTCAATATAACATTTAATATACCAGAATCTGTCGAAAATCACAGTCCAGTCATAAGGAACAGGCAACTGCTTTAATGGCACTTGATTCAGTGATACACACCTCTGAAGTGCACCAACACATTGAATACAGTTTCACAAAAGAAAGAAATGGACCTGTTGGAGCAGGTCCAGAAGAGAGACACAGAAATTATCAGAGAGCTGAAACACCTCTCCAAGAGGATAGGCTGAGAGAGCTGGGGTTTTTTAGCCTGGAGAAGAAAAGGCTCCTGGGAGACCTCAGTGTGGCCTTTAGTACTTAAAGGGAGGCTTTAAGAGAGATGGGGACAAAAGTTTTATTAGGGCCTTTTTGAATACAACAGGGATAATGGTAATGGTTATAAAATAAAAGAGTGTAGATTTAGATTAAATCTAAGAAAGACATTTTTTAAGATGAGGATAGTAAAACACTGGCACAGGTTGCCCAGAGAGGTGGTGGATGCCCATCCTAGAAACACTCAAGGTTTGTTTGGATGGAGCTTTGAGAAACCTGATCGGGTTGAAGTTGTCCCTGCTCATTCCAGGGGGGCTGGACTGGATGATCTGTAAAGGTCCTTTCCAACCCAGACTATTCTATGATTCTGTGAGACCAGAAATGCTGCTAATTCTAACAACCACACCATGAAGATCACCATCTCCACATCTAGAACTTTACACACTCTTTGCTAGGATCCTCACTGGTCTCCAGTCCATGAAAAAGCAGTGAGATTTGGAAGCAGTTTATCAGGCTAGGTATGTGAAAGCACTATGTGGAATGTCTGCTTGCATATGCTTATCCTACAGCTAAAGAGGGACTTATCCCTCTAGAACTGTCTTTACAGCATGTGTCACCAAACACTAAATTCACACACAAAATATTTACAGAATTTATCTACAATCCACACGGTGCTCATGCTGCAGAATATCCTACTACATAAATCTGTGGAAATAATGCAGACATTCTGGGATGAACATTTGAGGAAGCTGCTAAGGAAAAATCTGTGTGTGTCCACTGCAGTGTCTGATCCCACCTACTTTGCAAGGTTTTTCACAGGCATCACTCTCACTGCCCTTTGACCCAGGCAATTATCTTCTCACAATCCTTCTGACCCCACATTCCTTACCCACCTGCAACTCCCATGTAAAGATAACAGAAGTTTGCATTCACATTAACTAAGTCTCTTTGTTCTGGGCAAGGAAACAATATTCATAATGCCCAATCTGATTTCATTCCAGTAGAGGATTAGTTTCAATCTCTGCTGCTGTAGAACAAAAAGGCAAGCAAGAAATTATCATCAAATAATTACAATGCTTTACACTTTACAAAGGACACTCAGAGGTTTGCAAAAAAAAAAAAACCCAACCCTTTTTCTGGAATGAATCTGCAGCAAATTTCTGAGCATGCCTCAGACATGCTTAGGAAGCCTACCAAGTCCTGCAGATAAGGCCCAGGACTGAGGGTCAGCAGATGAAAGCTCTGCTGCCTCCTCTTTGCATACTTAGGCTAGTCAACATCCAAACTATAAAAAAGGGGAATAATGCTACTTCTCAAGCTTATAAATATGCTATGAGGCCAAACTCATTAGCGTTTACAAAGCACTCCTAGACTCCTTGTCTGGAAGGAGTTATACAACCATAAAGTATTATTCATGCTGTTCTAAGGCAGGAAAGTACGTATTACTGCAAATCCAGCAGTAGCTCTTCGTGCACCATTAAGGTTTACCACACTGTCTTAATCTAATCATCAGCACTTCAGAGCCCAGATCTGTCATGTGAAACATACAGATCAGAATTCATCACTGAATAACCAATTGGGTCAACGATATACAGCACAGGACACACATCCTCTTTTTTCACCCACATCACACATCTACATCTGAACCATTTGTACTTTCAAAAGCTCAACACTATTGGTTTTCCTGTCATATTGCATGATGTCTACTCAGGATTATAACAGGTTCAAAACTCAGATTCCAGATCTGTTTGCACATTTTTAAAAAGCTGATATGGGAAGGAGTGCAAAGTTCAGGTCTACACCTCTTCCAGCATTTATCAAGGAAACTGGTTCCTTCAGGCAACTTTTTCTGCCCATTATTATTCTGAGATCTCCTTTGCTTGTAATTCTGAAAATGTATTCATAACTAGTGGTATACTTGCTTTTGACTTGCTGATCAAAATACAATCTTTATAGCTCCAGGCACCATCATCAATGCTGAGCTGGAAGGAGTTCAATCCAGTTCAACAAAATCAGCTGATAAAAATAACAGCTCTCTCCCAAACCACATCTTTGCAGTGATTTACTCCATCCCCTCATTTGGCTGCTGCCACATCCCCTTGTGGTGGTCTCCAACCCCATCTTGAGTTAGGCTCAACCCTTGCTGCCCACCCCTCACGCACTAAGAACATCTTCTCCACTCAGCACAGCACAAGGGCTGCGTTAGAGCTTCATCTGAGCTTCACCAAAGTTCTGCCCCTAGCTGCCCTCTTGCTCCATCCCCTCCCATGGCAGCTCCAGGAAGTCAGCACTTCCGTGGCTCCCCATGCCAAGACACATACTCCATGCTGCCCAGCCCTTCCCTCCAGCTCTACTGATGTTGTTTTCTACAGAAGAAACCTGTCCCTTTGTGCATGACACAGTTTTGGTTTAAATCCAGACATGAAATCTCTCCTGTTAAAAAAAAAAGATCAGATTCAACTATCACCAGCCTTGAACATAACAAAGCCAGGGAGTTTTACTCTTTATACAGCATTTCTTTTAAAGGGGCAGTTCCAAGGATTTTCCAAAAATATTGTTTTTCCTTCACTTTACACTGCCAAATAGAAGAAAAAATTACTATGGATAGTCCCGTAGTTTTTATCCAAATAAGGCAGAATGAAGCACAGGACAGCAGATCTTCCATTAAAAACCTTCTCTGCCCAACCTGGCCAAGATGCTGTAACAAGAAGAAAGAAAAAACAGAGGTCTTTCCAACAACTGCATCAGCTGCTGTTTGCATGATCCATTCCTCATCTTGCAGGTCTCTGAGCAAACTTGACTCCACAGTTGTGGGATCAGAAAACTTGTTTGACCTATGCTGATATGGACAGAGGGAATTTACAGCTCTGGAACAATGCTTCCTCAAGAACACAGCCCCACAGCCAAGAAAATTTGCTAGTCACCCCAGCCACTTTCAGGAACAAAGGCTCCATCACTCTCAGAATACTTAACACTCTGAAAATGCTGAGCACCTGTGCTTTGAACAGAAGATGCCCTTCAATACCCCTGGTGAACCTATAAAAACTAAGATTCTCTGGATCACTTGTCACCGTGCAAGCTCTTGACCTACAGAGCCAAAGCAGGACTGTGACCTGCACGTGCCACCTCTACCAACACTGCTGCCCTCGGCTCTCGCTGTCAGGCAGCACATGCTACTGAGTTACAAAATGCTCCCTCATTTCTTGGGAAAAACAAACAAACAAACAAACACCATCACAATAAAACACAAAGAAGTGGATAAAAAAACATAGCTTTACTTTTAAGCACAGATTAAAGAATATTGATGTTTAGAGGGCTGTTTTTAAAGAACAAATTTCCAGATGAACTTAATTATGTTCTTACGGTTAACAAAAGGATTTGCATGATCCAGTGTCTCTTCCTTACTATGCTGCAAGTGAGGGATGTGACTGAGTACACTTCACTTGACCCCAGAGGTTCTACACCCATCATTTTGAATAAGTAGAGAGCATTCATTTGGGATGATCCTTTCTCTTCCCCTCTCTGCAGTTTAGCTTTACATAGAGAAAATAATTAGTGTGTAAGGGAAACAACAAACAGTAATAAAATTAGTCCTTTCAAACTGATATGTTGTTTAACTTAACTAATTGAAAAGAGAGAAAGCAAAAGCTTCCATTCCGTGGCTAGCAGCAAAGTCATAAAATGTTACTTTTCTGAGGTTCATTCCCCAGCAATAATCTTTTATACAAAGAACAGTGACTCATAAACTGTTTTTTTCATTAAAATTGTGCACAAAAAATCTGAAATAAAAGATGTCCCCTCCCCGTTTTTTCTTGGTCCACTTGAAGCTGAAGCATGGTCTATAGGAGTTGTGGGAGTGGAAAGTCATTAGGGCTTCAATTCCAAATGAAAATTAAGGCTTTTAACTTCCCATACTACTCACACTGACAACCTTTCACACATAATTGCCTAGGAAGAGTTACTGCTGTCTTGTCACCCTCCTAAGGCGTCAGTGATACGCTGACAAATAGATCCTCCCTCCCAATTCCACCACGCAAATGGAAATAAAAGCCCATGTGGTTAAGAAACTCTGAGTTCACACCCAAGAGTGACTTTGATGACTTTTCAGTCAGGACTCGTTAGGAGTTACCAAATTACTAGCAACAGCAAAAAAGCAATCAAGGGATCAGGTAAGAACTTAGCTGAAAAGAGGAAGAGTGCCTTCAGTAATTACAGCAAAGACACCACTGCTTTGCAGTAACAAGCAGGACCCTTCTGCTTCACACCTGTGATTCTTCACCTCAGCCAAAACTGCACTAGGCTGACAGATAAACATTTCAAATACATATATATAACATGATATTCAACTGGGCAACACAGATGGGATGAGCTGAAATAACAACAAATGCTATGTCCACTCTCTGAAAGGTATCAAGGTAACCTGTCGCTGTGACAGCAGCAGCAGCATCTTTCTGCACTTGTCTGTGCTTGTGAAGAGGCAAACCCCACTTTATATCTCATTTTGCCGGTCTTCTCATTTGGGAGAATTATTCTTTGACAAGTTTCTGGGTTTTTACAGTTGGCAGGAGACTGACCACACTTCATCATCCTGTGGTTCCAGGAAATATATACAATACAGAGGGAAGCAACCCAACGCATAAAGTGCTTTTATACCAGTAAAGCCAGAACAGGAACTGAAGCAACTCCAAAACTGGGAATTAGAGATGTGTGCAGTTACTCTAAAGACTTCTCCTTCCTTGCTAGTTCCTGTTTGTTATCATAGCATTGGTATTATAGCAGTGATCAGAGGCCCTGTTTGACGTAAGGGTCTAATTCTGTTGAGCACTGCAATAAACTTGGAGAAGACAAAGGAAATATATTGATTGTATAAAAGGAGAACCACAAATCACATAATTTAGCTAAGACTACACCAGAAAGCCTTCATGTAACAATGAGACTGCACTCCAAATCTGAGTTTAGTTCAGTGCCCTTTTGTTATATTAAAGCTTACATCTAAAACAATACTGTTTTAACATCAGTCTTAACTGATATCATAAAAAGAGGACTGCATTTTGTTACAAGAGGCCAGGAGACAAGCATGGGAGACTTTCAAATCAATTGCTCAGAATCAAGGAAGCAAACAGCTGCACCAAAAACTTGAAGAGAACAACTTTCAGAAGATGGTTGAATACAGTCACACACGTGCAGCTACATCTACACAGCCTGGAGGACAGAGCTGCAGAAACCATTATTGCCCCTGAGGTGGAAACTGCAGCCACTCCAGAGGTGAAGATCTCCACAAACAAGGCATATATTGCCATGCTTCAAGACGTCAAAGAGGAATGAACATATAGGCTTTAAAAATGGATGCCTATTTTTAAAAAGTGTTAAAAGGATAGAAAAGGAAAACCCTCTAAATGTTATCAGACCTGAAAGATGGAAAGACTGCTGCACAGACTGAAATACTCAGCTGGTTTGTAGCCTCAAAAATAAGCATCACAGAGAAATGAATGAATAATTGAAATAAAGCAAGAAAGTGCAGAGGTATTTGTAACAGCAAAGGACAGGTGTGTCGGCAGTTTGATCAGAAGTGAATGATTGACTCACTCCCATGCTGGGTTTCAGCTGCAATCAGGAAAATTAACAAGGGAACATTTTATCAGAGTTTTTCACAATGTGGCATCCCTGTGCAATGCATGAGCCGCTGGTGAAGATCACATAACCCATAACTATGTATCACATTCAACAGCAAACAAGCTTTTAACTCAGTGGAAAGGGATTAAAAGCTCCGTAGATCCAAAGCATAGATCAAAGTTATATTCAGCTGCTGGGAAATAGATAAATATGAGACTACAAATCCCAGTAAGGGAGATATGAAAAGGAAACCAAGAAGACAAAAGAACACTGTGTCTCACAATAGCCCTTTAAGACTGTACATAAAAATAAGATTTTCTTAATACCTTTGTTAGGAGCTGGAAAAGATTCAGCATCAACCAAAATTAGTTCTTTTTAATTACTGATACCCCATTAGCATCTGATAATGTTACTGTGGCATAAAACAGTAGACTTTTATGTAGATTGTCCTGGAACCTATTCTATTAGATCCTACTAAAAATAAAAATGGGGGGCAAACAGTTAAAACATCTACATGAAAATGGTTAATACCTGCATGTATATAACCAGCAGTAGTACTCTGGCAGCACAAAAATCAAGTAGAACATTGCCTAAACGGGACAATTTACTTCTTTTTTTGGAGATTAAAAACACTGGATTTCCTTTGAAAAAAATACCAAAACAAGCGTAGAGTCTAAGTCTCAATTTCATTCAAGTCCAACAGCGTCCCACAGTAACTTCACTGGTCACTGAGATGTACCATACCACTGAACAGTCCATGGCCTCATACAAAATCACAGCCAGGAGCACAGTGTCACAGAATTGTCATTTAAAGGACAAGGAATTATCAATAAGTGTCATAGAGTGAGAGAAATGTACCTTAGCAAGTAAAAAACTGCAGATGAAAGATAGATGCCAGCCCTCCAGAGACTGCTCAGCACTTAATCAAAAGTCAGAAACCAGGAATCCTGCATTTGTGATGCACAGCAACCTGTCTTCAGATGATCCAGAGATGATGGAAGATGTGGGGAAGAACAAACAAAATCTAGTCAGTCCCACTAGATCAGAGACTGACAGCAAGCCTCTTCCTGCTATTTCCATAGAAATATTATGCTTTGGGGACTGGAAATGCTGTCTTTTTTCTTCTTTTCTAAAACAATGGTTTGGTTTTGCTGCTCTACTTTGAGTAGTCCTTTTGCCTACTCCTTTCCTCCTCTACAGCTCAAGGACAGACAGGCAGCTGCTCTGCAGCCTTCCCCACCACACCTGGGGGCTCTCATTGTCCTGGGAATACAGGGACAGGTCAGACACAGCCGTCAAACCCCCAGGCAAAGGCGCCCCTGGAGATGGTTTGATCTTACTGTCCTGGAGATGGTTTGAAAGAGCAGCTAAGGATCTCTTCTTGTTTTCTTGCCTGAGCCTTCCTCCGTGCATTTGCTCCTCGCACTTCACCTTTCATCTCTCACAGACATTCAAATGCAGCTGACCTTCTCGTACATGAATGAAACCCCAGCAGCAGAGGAGTTTGGGATGAAATGGGGAGAAAGGCAGCAGCATGCAGTCCTGAGTGTCACTGCACAGACCTGGGGGATGGAGCAAAGTCTGAAGGGCTTTTCAGAGCACTCCAGCTTTGATTGAACTAATTCTGCCAGCAAGCTGGCGTTGACACAACCACAGAAGACAGCTAGCGTGTCACCCTGCGACTGCAGTGTACAGCTGGCCAAAGCCCTGATGCCATAAGCCCAACACTCACCGACAGTGCTCCCTCTACTGCAGACAGCCCTCCCACCACAGCCACCCCAGGCAAACAGGAGACATCCCATCCTACAAGCCTGTGGGAGAGCCCAGTGAGATAGGAGAAACAATGAGATAACTCACAACAGATTTAGGATTGCTTCAATCTCACTGCAAGATCCATGAAGTCTCAAAGGCAGTCGAAACTAACCTATAATTACTTCACAAGGACTTTAGGTCACAAAGACCCTTTACTGAAGAGGCTCTGAGCAAGGTGAACACTTGGCAGCATCACCTTGGAGACAGACATAAATCAGAACAAGCAATGAGTTTTCTGAGGGGCAAAATAGCAAGGCAACAATAGCAAGAACAATTTTAAGGGAAGGAAGCCTATATATACCTGTATGTACAGGAGCTAAAGTAACCTGGCATAAATGGTCTTGACCCAGACATGAGTCACTAGAAAATAACCTGTCCAGAAGCCTTCAATTGCCATGGTGATAAACGTTTCCTAATGCCTAAGAGCAGCTGAGTTCTGAACTCCATGCACCTCATTCACTAACAAAAGCTTTCATTATACTGGAAAAAAAAAAATCATGACCAAATTGTGGCCATTTTGAGCCCTCCTCAGATCAAGAGCCGATTTACGCATCCTGGTTTCAGTGGGGAGTACTGTGCTCACATCACTGCTAATTCAGAAGATGGAGCTGGCTTGCTTTTTGCTTCACAATTCAGTAGGCAAGGGGAAGATAGATTCTCTGAGACAGTGTTACTTTTTCTGCCAGGAGTTATCTATTTGCAGAAGTGGGTCAACTTTCTCTTGGTGGACATGTTCGTGTGCGAGTGCCTAGCAGCGCTGCCTGTGCCTTCCCTCCCGCTCCGCGTGCGGAGGAACCTCTGCACATAACTATTTATGGCAGCCAAGTGTTTCATGAATTGCAGCAAGTTAACCACAAGGGGATGATGACATTTGGCGACAGGGCAGGATGAGTTCTGGCTGGCAGACAAAAAGTCAGGTTAAAAATACAGAATGAAGAAGCAAACCCAGCCAGCTGCAGTTAATCTGCAGGAAAACTGGACATGCAGCCCACAAACCTTCATGGTTTGTTGTGTGTTTTGCAGCAGGAGTTAAGGCCTCTGTGTGAGTGTGGAAAGAACATCAGCCTTCTGGGTTCATTTTAGCTGAATTTGAAATGGGCTTAGATGTCTTTCATTTGCCTCACTCCACACCTGATGTATACCAGATGTTTTTGCCAGTTCAAGCACTTCACCTCCATCTCACCTACCATCAGCTATTGTCCATTGTTCTGCTCCCAGCACATCTCCCAAGGGCAGCCCCAGTAGAGACAGATGCTGTAAGGGCAGCCTGGTGGGACACATCAGCAGACCCTGCCATGGATATGTCTGTGTGAGATGCAAGCAAGGCCACAGCCATGCTGTGGGGCAGATAAAAAGCCCAATGTCTCCTCAGGCAGGCCTCCAGTATCCCCAAGGCCACATGGATGCAGGCACCCTTGTCCCCACAAAGTATTAACCCTTCAGCTTTCAGATGCAATGCTTCTGTTAGTGTTGGCATTCACACCCCCAACTCCACACATACATAGGGTGTAACACCTGCCAGGGCTGCATTTTGGGTTCCCATGCCTGCCACTTCATTAGATCACCATTTAATTCAATCTTCAGCTTTATTTGATGAAATGTCTCCAGAGGACTAAATCATTTACATGTAACCAACACAGTCTACTTCCCTTACTCTGATTGCTTTCAATGAGAGTAAGTGGATAATTCCTTCAAAGGCCCATAGAAAATTGTCTGTTAATCAATACAAGTTTTTTTTGGACAGCTGAGAATAAGATATCTCTGTATAATATTGGAAGAGGAAAACAAAATTAGAACACATTACCATGGAGAATATATTTCCAGATATGGCCCAATTTTAATTTAAGCATGCTGAGCCTTGTTTTCAGGGACACCAGCTACCCTGAAGTTTGGGAGCCAAGGCGGCTGGCACACAGGCAGTGTCCCAGCAATGACAAAGATGCCTCAAATGAAGCACTCCATGGAAATCCTTTGAGTGAGTGGCCAATGCCTACTTGGCTACAAGTAAATCAAATTGTACTCTTCATGTCTGAGACCTCAGCATTGATCAGCCAATTAGCAAACACATTGAACTTACAGCAGAGGTGGAAACAGGTGCTTCTTCAGAAGTCTTACATCTATTTAGTGTACCACCTCAGAGCTGATTTCCTGCCTTAATCACAAGAAGTCTGTATGGAACAGCCTACAGCACCAAAAATACCAACACATTAAAAACAGCAGTATTTAAAAAAGAACATTAAAGCCATTTCCAGAGGATGAAAAGTGCTCTTGATATAAGAAAGAAAATAATTGGTCAAGTAACTAAACCTGTGCTTAAGCTTGGCAGGATCCACTGAGCTCTGAGAGGTCTCCAGCACAGAGAACAGGACTTTCTCTGACCTGGGCTGCCCATGCAGTGTGGGGACGATAAGGGGGTGACATCTGAGTGCTGCTGAGAAAGGCAGTTTCCTCTTTCACCAGAGCTAGGACAGGGGTGCTGCAAAAGGGGACAATGGTCACCACAACACCTGGAACAGAGCTGATCTCATCTGGCTTTAGATGGTTGCATAGGAATGAGCTGACCAGGCTTCCTCCTCATTAGCAGAGAGAAAGAGCACAACCAGCACACAATTCTGCTCTCTTTGATGCAGACATAGTTCACATAAATCATGACACCAAAGTGCCTTTCTCCACATGGCCAATAAAGGATGTCCAAGGGAATGCAGCTGTAAAAGCCTATATTGGAGATGTCTCAAATTAAATGGGAAGAACCTCATCTTTTGCTTCTGCCCTGCATGTTCTCATCTCAAAGGCCTCATTAATATGCCATCATAAATAATAAGTATATTGATTATTAATATACTAATAAAACAAAGTAATTTGGCCTTAAGGGTGTGTGAAGAAGTGAAGTAAGTACAGAAGAGTAGCTGCATTACCAATCAATATCAACCTACAGGGAACAGCCATTTCTCTCTGCCACCATTTTAACTGCAATATATTGTACCCTCTAGGTAAATATGTGGACATCTACAAGTGGGAATCAATAGAACTAGAGATCTTCCCACTCTCTCACCCAGAGACACCATTCTTCTTTCACTGGAGAAGACAGCAACACAGACTAATATCTCTGCTACAACAGGCTCCCTGCTCTACCCACAGCTTTTTTCTGGGTTTCTCTGACCACTTTTTAATTGTTGATGTTTTCAGAAATGCATAAAAGCAAAACATCAAAATTAACACTTCATCCAACTGAAATAGTCAGAGACACTGGAAACCACCCAGTCCACTTTGTAACCTAGAGCAAACAGTTACAGTGAGAGGTGATGGTCTAATGACAACTTCAGTTGATGGGTGTGAATAAATAAATAAAACTCAAGCCTGAAAGCTTTGCCTGCATGCACAGGATTTTGTCCTGGGCACATCACTAGTTCAGTCTATATGCCTCGAGGCTCGAAGAGGGATGAACAGTTGTCCCAGCCAGATCTAGATAAGGCTAAAACGGGTGGAAGCCCTTGCCCTGGCCTCAGGGAGCTTGGAGTCACTGCTCCCAATGTTCCCACATAGCTCCCAGTCCAGGGATATATCCTGTGGGAATAAACCTGAGGGTTTTTTCTTCCCTCAGGTCATGTTAATAACACGAATTGTGCCTGACCTTTACTTTTTTTTTTAAAACCTAATTCTCTCAGGAGCCAAGTAACTGCTTCAAGGGAGCTGTCTAAAGCTCGATGGGCAGAAAGATTGTGTGTGCACACAGAGATCCACACCATGCATAAAAAGGAAAGCCAAAGCACTCACAAGCACACACAGTGACTGTGCCTCAACTTGTGTCCTAGATCTGGGTAGGTTTAAAACTGTGACATATCATTACAGAGTCAACTGGCCAGTTTCCATCACACAGTTTGGAGGTGTCCCTGCCCCACAGCCCAGGTCCCTGTGCACACAGAGAATGGCCATATCTCTCATTTTCAGATTACATGTCTTCTAATATTAGCCATTTTAACACTATAATTATTATCTTATCTTCCATGAGTGAATAATTAATCAGCTTCTGAAAGACAACTTGCAGAAGTAAACAGACTTCAGAAAAGTGAAGCAAAGGTGGACCACCAGTTGGGCTGGGGTTGTTTTTCACACTTACACCATTTATTATGAATTCACCTTACAAATCTGCAAATCTAGAGTTCATCACCTCACGCTGGTGTGGGTCACTGAGGCCAATAAATCAAGCCCTGGTTCAACAACTCACTTCCAAGGATCACTGAACAGAAAATGAGAAACATCTAACCCACCTTTGCTTACTAAGATGCTACTAAAAATCTGCCTTCCTGCAAGTGTTTTAACAGCCACCATACGCCTGACTCATTTAGAAAACCACTTAAAAAGTGAAGCTCAATGGATACCACAGTATCAGGGTAGCAGGGGCAGTACAGTTCTGTGTTTTCCAGCTTCCAATTTCAGTACTGTCCAGCTTTTCCACAATCAAAAATACTCCAGCAAGCAACTCACAAGCAGCAACCTTGCTCCCACCAGCTGTCCAAAGCTTCTGCTGTGTTCTTACTACAGCTGCTAAATTCTGCACTGCATCCCTTTCAGCCACCTCCTCTCCCTAAGAAAGCACACAGGGCTGTTCATTTCAGTATTAGCTGAGCTGGCTGGGCAGTACCTGTTTCACCCACTAGTTAGTTCTCAGGGCTTTAAAGACATGACACAACAGCAAACCAGACTCAAGCTTACAACCAAAAAATGAAAGGCCACGCATTCTCTTTCCTCTGCCTTCCTTTTGTTTTATTTCTGAGGGGAAAAAAGCTCACCAAGAAAAGAGTACAAAAAGGCTGAGATCTGGGTTGCACACATGGAAGGCAGGGACAGGAGCAGGAGACACGGCAGGATGCTCACTGCAGGGCTGCTCCGTGACAGCTCCACCACCCACCTGACTCACTAGAGTGGTTTTTCATGTTCACCTGCTCCTACCCTGCTCTTCTACACCGTCACAGGCTTAACAGATTTGTTGCTTCGTCCCCGGCAAACACCCCTCCCAGACTTCTTGCTGTCAGTCAAAAAGGGGCCTGATAAGCCCTGCATTTGCATATGTATTGAGAGGCATTTCCAAAGGCACAGTCAGGGAAATGGCCTTGCTGAATACCGATGCTATCTGAGAATGACAACTATTCAAGTCATTTTACAGCTTCACTACCTAAGTGGAGAGATCAGGCTTGTCTACATCTTTACAAGGATTATTAGCTTTAAAAGTGCTGATTGTATCCATTGCACCCTCGGAAATGAAGCCGCACTGGTTCACAGGAAAGAGCTTCAATTCTTCCCACAGAGACCACCTTCCACCCCAGAAAGAGAAGTTACTAAAACCTAAAGGTCACATCTGAAATGCTCGAGCCCATACCCATCCTTCCGACGCAGGAAATGAGATGGGCTGTGCAAAGGCACGCATGGAAACACGTGTGTGCAGATGGTCTGCCTCCCTTTCCTACTCTTACCCTATATACGGTAGGCCATGAGACTCGGCTCTCAGTCTCCCCCAAAAGATGCTGCGGGGCACAGTCCCACACACAGCGCTCACAGGGCAGTGAGGACCAAGCTCTGAAAGCAGAGGCTTTCCTCTTTCTGCTGACAGGGACGGCTTTGAATCCTAGGTGAAGCATCTCACTGTGGCTTCACCCTGGATTGAAGGGACAATTCTAAGGTATTGGTTGTGTTTTGAATACTCAAGAGTCCCGAGTTAACAGCAGAATTCAACTGGCTTTGACCCATTCAGCTACCAATACCTAAAAGGGACACGGTCTAAGGTTCACAAACCAGAACTATGAAGCCCTTCTGTTCCAAAACAGTGATAGCACATTCAGTGTGCTCTCCAAGCTTCTGTGGAAGGCAATGCTTTATGAAAATAAAGTCGAGTCACGTCAGGAGGGGAAGCTATCTGCAGATTTACAAACCAGATACTTCTGATTTACACAGCTCTAGAAGGGAGAGATTCAAAAATTCCACACCAAACATTTAAAGATGTTTGCTGTACCATGCACCATCTGGTGACTGGATCACCCTTGAAACCAGCAATCCCTGACTACTGGGCATCTCCAGCACTGAGCTGAGACACAGCTGAGGCAACAGGACTGCAAACAGCACGTCCATGGATGAACACTTGTGAAATGAGTCGATCAATCCTCCATGCCCTCAAGTCTCTTGGGACATAAAGACTTGCCAAAAATCACCAAAAAAATAAAGAAAAACACCAAAAGGTCTGGGAGCTGAAAGCATGGTTACCTGGTAAACACATCACTGCTGACATCAGTCAGAGCCATTCTCTGGGGCTCCATCCCCCTCTGTGTTCTTAGAGATGGAAAAAGGACACCCTAACAAGAATACAGTCGTCTCTGGTTGGAAAAGAGGATTAAGAACAAAAAGTAGTCTTACACATAAGAATTTTTTAGATTGCTGCCTGGTTTGATTCCTACTGAGCTCTCTTGACCACACTATTCCTTCTAGAAGTCATGTATTTGGTCTTGTTGGTTTTAAAACATTAAAAAAAAATCTCAGTTTTAAAGACATTACAGTGTTATTTTATTGCCTGATCACTATTAGACAACAGGAGAAACTTTGCTAGAATATGAACTGCCAGAGGAGGCTTGGCTCAATTTCTTTGTGGAGCTTGTTTCTAACTTCAATGACTAGCCTGAACAAACTCGTGAGTACAGCATCCCTTTGAGAGAAATCTCTTCTCTACAAACAAAACTCTTCTTTCTGAAGTGGAGAGAGAGGAAAGCCGAGTTGCACCTCTCCAAAACTGCTGAGAACTTCACAGCCAGCCTGCCCTGAGAGCCTGTGGAGCTAACAGGTGATGTTCTGTGGGAAAAACCTGCACTTTCATCAGATGCTTCCAAAATCTCATCATATCTTTATCAATCTTACTAAACTAGCAGAGAAACAAGCCAAACATAAGCCGAATTATTTAAAGGGGGAGAGAAAGAGGAGGAAGAGTGGAACACAATCAGTGTTTATTTAACCCTGAAAACTCGGGATGTTTTTTGTCAAGAAAGAAACCCAAATCAAACAAACAAAACCAAACACCAACACTACTGGAGATAAAAGAGGCTCCAACCCTCAGCCCAGGACACCGACAACCCAGTCAACACGCTGATAACACAGCCCCCGCACACGGTGCCCCTCCCCGGCTCCCAGAGCTGCTCTGCCAAAGAGGTCACCAAGGATGGACGGGGCTGGGAATGGCCAGTGACTCCTCCCCTGGAGTCCCTCACCCGCCAAGGGGGTCTGGACATGCCGGGGGTGNCATTGGGGATGCTCCGGTGGTGAAGGGGCGTGGACAGGTCATCCATAGACCTTCGCATGGCTCCGGCCTTGCTGTCGCCGGCCTTGTGGTGGTGAAGGTGGTGGTGATGGTGGTCGGGGCTGCCCGCGCTGCCCGTGCTGGAGGTGCTGCTCCCGTCCCCCACGTCCCTGGTGGCCGAGCCGCCGTTGAGGTTGGTCAGGCTGGCCTGACTGTCGATGGAGCTCCGCGAGCCGGCCCCGTTCCGCTCCTCGTCCAGCATCAGCACCATCTCCTTCAGCTCCACGTTCTCCCGCAGGAGGGTCTCCTGCCTCGCTTCCAGGTCCTTCAGCTTCTGCTGGTACATGCCCACCTCCTTCCACATCACGCTGGCCGTGTGCCTCCCGAAGCGCTGCCATTCCCTTGACAGCTTCTTGCCTTTTTGCCGGTCGTCGTCCAAGAAACAGCAGAGCTCCCGCAGCTCCTGGTTGTCATCCTGCAACTTCTGGTTCACCTCCTTCAGCCCGCGGATCTCGTGCAGGTGGAGCTGCAGCCGCCGGTTCACATCTTTCATCAAGTTGCCGTGTTCCACCATTAAGTTCATCTTTTCATTCTCCACTTTCCTCAGTCTTTTCACCAGCTCTTCCTTGCTCCATCTCAGCATCTCCTCTTCCGAAATTTTGCTCAGGTCTTCTTTAGACCCTTCCAAGGAATTTTTTGCCATCATCTGTGCCTAGGCTGCGTTTGCTCTCACAGGGTAACAAATGGTTCGGATTATTCGGATGATTTTGTTCGCCTGATTTCCTAGAACTAAAATTCACTGCAGCATCTCGGGGAAGAAATATTGTAGTTCTCCGTTCAGTGTTGGACAAGGAAGAAAAGCGACGCCGGACTGGAAATTCTGCTCCCCAATAGACCCCATAATAATAATAAAAAGAAAACACAAACCAAAGGCGGNAAAAAAAAACAAAACCAGGGGGGGGGGGGGGGGAGAGATATGAAATAAAAAAGGCGCCCCCACTGCCCCGGAGGCTGGGGGCGACCGGGAGCCGGGAGCCAAGCGCTGCACTCTCCAAGCGAAGCCTCCGCAGGGATCGGCCAACTTACCCCGGGCAAAACAACTA